>WWET01000186.1:454084-475772 GCA_011038615.1 Limnodynastes dumerilii | reverse complement strand
TATTTATTTATTTGCTTTTTGAGTTTGAATGGTAAGTTTTAAAGGTTTAAAGGTCTCTTCAAATTTTGTGTCAGTGTAAGATGCCTTAATTATTTATGTTGACACTATTTTCACCTCATATAATATGTGTACACTCAGTGATCCACACATCAGGCCTTCCAACTGTACAATTATGGCCTGTACAGCAGGGCCGCTGAGGGGGAGGGGAGGGCCAGCTGGGGGGCCTGACACAGATCACAATGATGCTGGGCAGAGAACAGAGAGCTGGTAGAAACAGGCCCCTCCCACTCACAGAATGTAAGCATAGCCAGCCTGTGCCTGTGTGACTGCAGCTGCTTTCCAAAGAGCAGGTTCCGCCATGTAACATAGGGGCTGGATGTGTTTACATTCTGTAAATGTGATCTGGGAGCTTGTGCAGGCACAAGTGGACAGGGTGGATGTGTCCACACTCACAGCATGTGTTTGGTCCTGAGTGCTCTGTGTGGATAAGAGAGAGGCCACGCCTACTTACACCACATGATCACAGCCTCCGGAGCTGCTCAGGGGAGGGATCAGGCAGACAAATCCCTAGACAGGTAAGTGGACTTTCACATATCTGTAATAATCAACTATAGGGGGAGGGCAAGAAGTTTCGGTACCGATAGTGCAGTGATAATTTCCTTTACAGTACATTCCAGTGTATTACATTTCTCCAATACTTTCCAAATACCTGAAAAAATCATATTTTTATATCCTTTGTAGTATATATTGTAATACGTATTTTTATCGCCATTCTTTCATTCTAGCCTTTTAATTAATGAAGCAGAAAGTTGACAAAATTCACATTAATTTCGTATAAATAAATAAAGAATAAGAAATAAAGAAAAGCCTAATATCATTTAATCAATTGTTCAGTAAAATAAAATGTAATATGTATGGTATATAGTCCAGAATTTTAATTCAATATTTTATTTTATATTTATTTATAATAGATAAAATATCAAAATAATAAATTCCTACTGATTAAATCTAAGAAATAGAAAAGACATAAAGAAACAAATTGTTTCTAATGATATGCATACAAATGCATATATTTATTTGGGTAATCCTTAACAGTCTGGGGTTGTAGAACTCAACAAAGCATGAAAAAAAATAAATATGATGACTTGTCATGCTGAATATATAGCATTGTGTGAACTGGATATGTCAATTAAATTATGTTACCAAAATACTGCTAAAATGAATTGATTTTGCTGCTCAGTAACAAGCAAAAGAAATGTTTTGTCACATGCAGAAAATATGTCTAATACTAGTTGAACAATAATACTTTTACATTTAATCTCTTTCAAGTGGCCACTGATAACACCTATGAAATATATACAGAGATCGGAATCGATAATCACAGGTTATGGTGTGAGATATTGAAGGATAAGTAGAAAACAAAGTCTTTATTCTTCCTTTAATGATAGCTGCAGTTTTCAAAGGCCACAGGAGGTAAAGCACTTTTTAAAGACTAAATTAAGAGGTATTAATCTATTGTTTAGCAGTCACGTCGCACTCACATGGAGTTCCTTTTTCTCAAGAGCGTGTCTTGATCCGTTGTGGGCCTGCAGACCTGCCGCTATTGAAGCTTTCTGAATAATCCACAATGAAATAAAACACAAAGTGTTGCTCAGTAGGCCACAAAAAAAAGAGCCAAAACCCAGTAGAGTTAGGAGGGGTAGCGAAAGCTTTTCACTCTTGTTTCTCAGCCGATTACACTCATTCAGGGCTAGGTGGCTGGAACGAAAACAGAAAGATTACCTTCTGTTCTCAACTGCTTTGTTGGCAGCAGCCTACAGATGTAGAAACATTTTAACTAGAACAACAAAAAGAAATCTAGGGAAGAACAGGGTTTAGACCTGTTACTGGCTATGATGCATTTAAAAACAGATATTTGTACAGAGAAGATAATGGCTATTTGTACAGAGAAGATATTGAATAGAAGATTTTTTTTAAATGTTTCTTAACAACAATAAGCACGGACGCTTTGAGTCTCTCACTCCACATGGGATTTGCTCATCTACATGATGTCTTACTTATTCAGACAGTACAAGGACATCCTGATATAATCAGCAACTGCTCTCAGCGCCGTATTACAGACAACTCACCAGTAGACAGGTGGCAAGAGAAGAATACCCACAGTGCCCTTGGAAACTCTTCCAAGCATTTTTGCTGCTCTTATTATCTCAGTCCAGTGCTGCAATACAGCAAGCTATTTCTTATAGGTGGAATAAAATTATTCTGACCAATCCACATATGCACCGAAAGAACATTGTGCAGATTACTAGACAGTATGTAGTGTCAATACTGTATATTCATCTAATTTGGTTAAATCTGTCACTATCACAATCTAAAATCTTTCTTTCTAAGTTTAACCAACTAATAATAATTGACTAATGTGATTGTTATGTTTCTTCAATACACGTGATTCATTTTTTCAATAATTTTACTTGTTTTTATTAAAATGATCTTTTGGACCATATATACAATATAGACCTTTATAGAGATTTTTGCTAATAAAATGGACTTATAATTTTTTATATATAACATTTGTTTTTCAAGCATCAAGTACACAAAACACAGTGCATCTATATACTATATGCCCAATTGAATATTTATTTACAGTTCCAACACTTGTAGGTACAAGTCCGAATGGACAATTACAGTGGTCTTGCACAAGAGAAAATCTCATCACAACACAAATTTCGGATGTATTTCACATGATACCTTCTTTCAGCTAAACGTTTACTGATGTGTATTGTTTAAACTATTCAATACTCGTTTCATTCCAGGAATTTTCATGTATAACGCAGCCATGTTCATGAGCAGTAGTAAGTATTTAAATAAATTGTAATAGTTGCATTTATAATAAGTGCATTTTAGAAAGTGCAATGAAATGATTGAGTTGTCAAGAGTTGGACAAGAGGGAACAGTAGGGGAACTGCTCACCAAGAGACAACAACTACAGACTACAACCATTCCAGAACTGTGAGTAACAGACTTTCAAACATGCACCATCTCTGTGAGCATCCTGGACACAACCTGGTGGAACCATTGTAACCTATGCTGCTAAATATTGGTTTGGATTCATCTGCAACTTGTTCCTATTTAGGCCTGTCAGTGAATCTTATACATCCATAAAGTAATATCTTACTGCTCTCTCATATTCTATACCTGTCAGCAATGCTTACCATATTGTTATGTTTCATTTCTTTACACAGCATTTCTTTTCAGAGCCTAACATCCAATTCTCTCCTACCTGGCCTGCACTGCTATACAATCCATTATTAACACACATGTTTATCCACAATCTCCTCTAGTGGTTGCCACAATATAACTACTCGCAGATCACACTACCCTCTTCTATATCTATATAGATCTCTATTCCCAGGTCCTCCTCACATATCTCCTACAAATCATATACATCCATGAAATTATAGAAACTCTGCAAACCTCAAACACATCCCATGTCTCCCATCTCTCCCAAAATCCCTCAAATGTGGAATGCACGCTCTGTCTGCAACAAACTAACCTCCATTCATGATCTCTTTGGGCCTGATCCAGAGCTGCGAAATTTTTGCACGGCGGGCGAATGCGTACGTTCGACCGTGCGTATAAACATGCACGCCCCTAACACTCCCTTTGGTACCTGCTTACGGCGGCTATACCCTACACTAGGTACTACCTTTGGCCGAGCGAATTTTCACACATAATACGCAAAGCGTACGGGCTTAGCACGCCCATACTGTACAATTTAAATGGCTATCCCCGCCTCCGTGTAGTAAAACGAGCGCCCAGGCGACCGTCGTACTGAACGCACGCCCCTCGAGCGAACATTTCGCACACAATACCTATACGCTCCGCTCATGTCGTCCAGCCGACCGGAAGCTGTCATACTGGGCATGCGCAGTGCGAATTTTCGTACGAAAATACGCAAAAAACGGTCGTACGTTCGCTCGAAATCGGCCAATTTCGTAGCTCTGGATCAGGCCCTTTCTCTCTAACAACCTCAATCTTCTTGCATTGACTGAAATTTGGCTCACTGATTCAGACACTGTCTCACCTGCTGCACTCTCATATGGTGGACTCCACTATACTCCAGCCCCCAGGCCTTAATGCCATTAATGTTGATCCACTTTCTCAATCTGTGCAACAACTTCTTTCCACAGTTCCTAATTTCCAATCTCACTTTCACAAAACCCTAGCAGCTGCCCTTGATAAAGTTGCTCCAGCTACCCCTCATATACCACAACAACCTTGATGTTAGCCATGGCACACTAAGGAAACACGAGAGCTTAGAAAACTATCCAGCAAAAAAGAATGTTGCTGGCGTGTATCTTGTGCTTACATGAACACTTATCACACTTAGCAAAATATTCTGGACAAAGCCAAACAATCCTGCTTTCAAAATCTCATTTCTACTAAGGCTTCTAACCCCAAAATCCACCAACTTCTATCTGTGCAAATAGATTGCACATAGATGGATAAACACCACAGCCTACCACTCAATAGCTGTAATATGGTGCAAAGTTCCAAGATGGTTAAGGGGAACCGTTATGACGGTTATATCCTGGCTGATTAAACTGTTCCTCCTTAGCAGCAGTAAGCTACAGCCCCTCACAATTACTGCTCAGGAGGTAGTTAGCGCGGCGTCAAGCCAACAGATATTATCCAATCCTCCGTTTACTGAGAGACACACTTCAAAGCTTCAGTGAGGACATCTCTGGTGAAAATTGAGAATTGCAGCTTCCATGAGTTCAATGTGCACAAGTGAAATAGCGTCAGGCTCGCAATATTAATCCAAAGATCTTTGTTAAGTGTTCTGGCCAGATAAAAATGAGATCACGGGTTGAGTTCAAGGTTTGAAATGTGTCTCTTGGTAAACGGAGGGTTGGATAATATCTGTTGGCATAACATCGCACTAACCACCTCCTAACTGTAACTGTTCTCAATTTCCACCAGGGGGTTTTAGGACTGGGGATCTTTCAGTCTATAAGAAAAATCTGTCCTTGTAAAACAGAATGGCTGATAATAAACCAAGACAATGATGGATGTCTATATAACATATACATTTTAATAAGCTACAATGTGTCACATAACAATGAATAGAAAAAGAAAAAACTCTAAAAACACACATAAAAATATAGAATTAAAAGCGATATCCAGCTGCGTGTATACTTCTTATTGGACCGGATTCACAGATCCGTATTTACTACATGCACATTTTTAGGCACGCACATAGCAATGCAACACCCATGACACTACCCTTGCCCGGATGTGTTTTCGGTGACTTACGCCTCCATAGGGCAACCTTAACTCTATGGGCCGTATCCAGAACTACGGCCGTCTTCCATGGACGGCCGTAATTCACTGAACAGTAGCTACTGCGCATGCGCAGTAGCTATTGTACATAATCTGCGTATCGTTTCGATACGTAGATTGCGTATATGCGGTCTAAAAGACTACGGAAGACGAACGTAGTTCTGGATCCGGCCCATTATGGCACTTAAGAGTAACATAGGGCTACCTTAACTTAGTCTTTTAGACCGCATATACGCAATCTACGTATCGAAACGATACGCAGATTACGTACAATAGCTACTGCGCATGCGCAGTAGCTACTGTTCAGTGAATTACGGCCGTCCATGGAAGACGGCCGTAGTTCTGGATACGGCCCAATGTGTGTACTTACACGTGTATGTTACATATTTATCTAACCACGCCCTCAAATGCCCATTTAAATGATTCCTTCCGCCCACTTTCACGTAACTTCTACCGTACGGATAAAAACCACACCCCACCATACGTATGTGCCAAAGTGCGATACACAAGTCCGTGCCTAAAGTACTTCCGTGCATAAATACTACGTAAATTGCGTGGAAAAAGTTACTACACATGCACAGTTACTCCGCTCCTAAAAATATGCATGCAATCAAATACAAAATAATATAGAGGTATAGGCAAACTGGATCAAAGCAAGGCATTTTGTCCCAGGCATACGGGTATACTGCCATTGGGACTTCAGACAATGTGCTAACTATCTATCGGGTGGCCACCTGTTTTACTGATACCGACGGCGCACAGATTCGTCTGTTTCCCGTGGAGGAAGGCAGCGGTGATCGCTTCATATACTGCTGTTTGGGACTCTCTTTTGGGCTCCTAATGTGAACCGAAGGGGAAATAGTAACACCATTCATACTTATTCATCCTATATACTTGTTTATACCAGATTTGTTTTACCAGAGCAATTTCACAACTTACGGGCAGTGAACTTTAGCCCTAATAAGAGGTATACACGCAGCTGGAGATCGCTTTTAATTCTGTATTTTTATGTGTGTTTCTAGAGTTTTTATTTTTCTATTCTTTGTTATGTGGCACCTTGTGGCTTATTAAAATGTATACGTTATATAGACATCCATCATTGTCTTGGTTTATTTTCAGCCATTCTGCCTTATGAGGACAGATTTTTCTTATAGTTTGTATTATACGATTTGCATCAGCGCTGGTATATATAATATATATACACCAATATATATTATAGGTCTTTTTTCATGTTTTACATACTCAAATACCTGATACCCAGTTAACCAGCTGCTTGCAATTATATTCTATTGTAAGTTAGTGGAAAGTGATGTTTCTCTCCTTCCCCTTTTTTGTTGGGAAACTTTCAGAACCCAATATACTCAAGACATTTTTTGCTTGTAAAGATTTGTGCAAACAACATGTTCTTTTATTTTAAAACTCGCCTCACTCATTTATCACGAGCACCTGATCAGCATGCTTTAACAGGACTGCCCTGACTCATTAGGGGTGCTGATCATTGTGTGTGTTTGGATTTTCTGTTTTACTCGGCTAGTGTTACATGATCTCTATCTTCCTTCCTTCGTGTGCTCATGTTTTCAGCTGACCTGTATTTGGTGATACCCTCAGGTATTCCCTGTTAGCCCTGTCTTGTGTACTTGTTTATGCTATTCTAGTAGTACCCAGATTTCCAGGATTGCATATCTATGCTTGTTTAGTTCTGTATTTATTCTTATGTTACTTTACCCTTTTGGTTTCAGTTCACTTTTCTTCTAGAATCTGTATTTATAATATTTATACACTAATAAACACCTTTGGTGTCTTACTTGGGTCTGGTTATGTGTGCTTAGCTACACTTGAGATTGCCTTCCAGCGGTTGCAGCCCTCTTGGAGCTTATCGCACAAGACTATCCCCACCATTAGGGGCTCCAGGGAAGACTAGGCCCCAGTTAGACTCCATATCCAGGGAGCAGTTTCATAGCTGAACCTGGGGATGAAGAAGCGCTTGACCTACTTCCCCTGCATTTACAGCCGCTAACATAAAATCACACATTAGAACTTACTGCGCATGCGCATGGCAGATGTTACGCCACATAACTCAGAGCGTAAGGGCCAGTCATGTATCAACAGCGTAACTATGGACAAAGGGACCTGCCAGCCATACGACACCCGTAATTATGCTTCGGAGGCGGGGTGAGGCATTTAAATCGTACATTATGGGCGTGCTTAGGCTCATAAGTACGGGAAGCCTATACGTACGTCAGTACTTACGCTGTGTAAAGTTAAGGTAGGGTTCGGTAGGCGTAAAATGGCCAAAGTACATACATGCAATGGGAGTGCCTAGGGGAGTGCTTAGAAAGTACGCAAGTGTAAATGCGCTATGCTATCTAACGTATCAAGCACATAGGTCTGGATCTACCCCGAAGTCTCTACTGTACATGTGTGTATTAGCCCCTGCTCTGTCTCCTCAATAGTAGAGCAGTACATTTTAAAGTAAAGTACCTACTGAAGCTCTACCTGCATCTATGATATATCAATAATGATAAATTATTACACCCATTCCCTATCCATAATTGCATGCACACTCTTGTTCCATCCTTCACAAAGGGAAGGGTCTACTCTTTCATGAAGAGCAGCCATTTTTTCACAAACATTGTTGCATAGTGAATAATAAAAGATACACTAATGATAGCCCTTGTGAATTTAAGTTTTAAGGAAGCTTCTACTGTAACTACAGCTCCTAATTACCGAATACTAATTGAACATTAGACAGGATAAAACTTTATTAAATACATTTTTTTTTATAAACGTATCCGTATGCAGTGTTTATTAAATGCACAGTTAAATATGAATATTGAGCCAGTTACCTAAATCCTAAAACTGGGGCTAACCAAGATATAACAACATTTCATTTAGACTCAAATTTAACCCTGTATTTGGTGTATGCTGACATGATTGCTGGATCTTGATATTCTGTATCCTATTACAAATGGTATTGCCACTTGAGATAATGCAGGCCCAGTTGGTTTATGAATTTGATGACAGTAGGTTACATATTGGTCTATGAAAAGCAAACACTTTCTTCTACTTGGCTGCCAGACCTCACACTTTACTTATGGTTTTATGTTAGATCTAATCCAGCATAAATTATGTGTGCAGCGCTGGTTTCAGTGCTTGCTGCTAAAGAAAAAACACAATACATAATCCCCAGGCAGAGATTCAGACAAATAGTAATTTTATTTACTCATATCCATCTTTCCTAGAGTAAAGCAGGAAACAGCCAGCCTAATCCCAATACTAACACAATATTGATTCTCATTCAGTTTTAGTATTTATTGACGTGCACTGCATACAATGTAGGCTATCAATTAGATCTCTGCATTCAAGGAATGAGAAAATCGTATAAGAAAGAGCTGGAGCGTGTAGTTCATACAACTCTAATTGTGTCTAATGTAGACCTTACAAACACTAGGTTCATGAGAGTGAAAATGCATGTGCTGATGAAAAGCAAATGAACCCATCCCTATTTATTATATTGCTGTTTACTGATGTTTGTTATTATGTCTAACACTGGCACAGTAGACGCATTACAGGTCGGTGATGCATTCACTTTTATGTCCCATCTTTACACAGTTAATAATCATTTAAGAAAGCCAATGAAATGACATTCACTACTACCCATATTTTGGCTATTATCCCTTTTTTATTTACCCAAAAAGGGGACGAGCAATCGTATTACAGTCCAAGAAACAAACAGTTTATTTATTTGTGTTCCCCAAGCTACTATTAGCCGAGCTTTTATTTCAGGCAGCCCAGTCTCAGTAAAGACATGTAACGGAGTGTATTGCTATTGTAATTGTTTCATTTATTATCCATGTAACATTGATATTCCCATTACAGCATTGTAAAAGTTTCATTTTATAATGCAATTAAAGAACCTTTCAACTGCTTTATAAAAATGAGTTCCTGTTCCTGGAGATAGAAGGGCTGATTTAGATCTGCATGTAGGAAAGGCCTCTTCACGTGTGCAAATTTGTATTTGCGCACTTACCTTTCAAGTCTGTATTTTGCATAGCAAGAATCTTAAGATAAGTACAAATGTAGCACTGAAGCAACTAGAACGACTAGGCAGCAGTTATCATTATCATAAAAAAAAATTATTTGACCAATGTGGACAAATTACTTTATTATTATTATTATGATTATTATTATTATTATTGTTATTTATTTATAAGGCGTCACATCCACAGCACATTACAGAGGCAATAGGAAAGCCAATAATTACATATACCATAACATAATTAATAGGGTACAAATTCATACAAATACAGAATAAAAACCAAGCACAATGCAGACATAATGTACAGTACAAAAATAGAAGAACAATACGTAGGGAAAATAAGAGGATAGAGGATTCTAAAAGGGACAGGAAGCCAGTATAGACATTGACAGAGAGGAGAATTGGAGGCAGAGCAATGGAAGAGGATGATGAGTCTGGCTGTGGCAGTTAGTATGGATTGTAGGGGAGCGAGACAAACCAGAGGGAGGCTAGAGAGGAGAAGCTTATAGTAAAGATGGGAGATAATGAGAGAGAGAATGAGTGTTATAGTGGCATCTGTGGTTAAGAAGGGTCTGATGCGAGCTATGTTGCTGAGGTGAAAGTGGCAGTATACACAGAGGGCACGGATGTGGTAAGTAGAGGAGACTGAGGAGTCAAGCTTAATGCCCAGGCAGTAGGATTGGCTGGCGGAGGAGATGCTGGAATCACCGATAGTAAGGGAGATGGTAGGTGTAGAGGGGAGACGCGAAGGAAGACAGACTACAATTTCTGTTTTGTCCATGTTAGGCTTAGGAAAACGCTGGGACATCCATGAGTAGATGGCCGAGAGACTGTCTGACACTTTGGACAGGAGAGAAAGTAGTAGTAATAGTAGTGAAAGCCAAAGGAGCTGATAAGGTCATCCAGGGAATAGAGCTAAAAGAGAAGGGGATCAAGAACTGAGCTCTGGGGAACCCCAATGGGAATAGTAGTGGAAGGAGAGGTGGAGCTAGGGGTTAAGACAGAGAAGAAGCAGTTCAAGAGATAGGAGGAGTGGACAGTGCCAGAGAGGCCAAAGGAATAAAGGGTGTGGAGCAGTAGAGGGTGATTAAAAGGTTCTAAGGCTGCCGATAGATCCAGGAGGGTGGGAAGGTAGAAATGGTCCTTAGATTTGGCAAAGAGGAGATCATTTGTCAGGGCAGTTTCAGTGGAGTGGAGGTGACAGAACCCAGATTGAAGAGGAGCCAGGATGGAGTTGGTGGTGAGGTAGCTGATTAGACGATTGTAAACAAGCCATTTAAACAGCTTAGAGGTGAAGGGAGATGGGTCAGTAGTTGGAGGATGAGGTGGGGACGAAGTTAGGACTTTTAAGTATGGGGGAGATAAGAGCATGTTAAAAGGGGGAGGGGAAGAATCAGAGGAGAGGGCTAGGTAAAAGCGGATGGAAGAGAGGTGATGAGATTAGAGTGGTTGCAGGAGTGAGGTTAGGCATGATGGGTAGGAGACGGGTGTGAGGCTGGGGATGGGAAGGAAATGGGAGGCTGATGGAGGAGTGGGAAAGGGTAGGGATTGAGTAGGAAGGTTGGGGAGGGAGAAGTGGGAGATGAGGGGGGAGGGGAATGAAGGGACCAGGGCCATAAGGGTAGGAAGAAGTTAAGACAAGATATAGTCAAGAATAATTGGAGATAGGGTCAGAAGGGTTGAAATATGTGTGATCACAATAATAAAAAGCATGAATATTAAAGCAAAATAAATTGGTACAGAAATTAAGTAATGCAAGTCTCTTAGAAGTCCAAAGCAGTCAATAGAAGCAGCAACAGAGTGGTTGCATATTGCAATGTGGAGGTAAGGATATCTAGAATGTGTGTCCTAGAAAATCAGAGATTCACATGGAGAGTCACGTACCTCAAGGCAGCCACATGGCCTAGCCGTCTAAAAGACATACTAATTCAAAGATCCCTATATAGCATTTATCAAGAAGGTTCGTTTCACTTGTTTTATGTGTCAGCCAACTAATGTTGACAGTCAAAATGTAGACAAGTCAAAATGTTAACAGGTCAGAATATCGACAGGATAAAATGTTGGCAGTTAGTATTTGTTAGTATTTGTTTATAACATCTGTAAACTTAATGTAATGCAGGTGACTTAAAAAAAAACTCCAGAACTTTAATAATATATGTAATACTAACATAATACTCAACTGTTGACATTTTGAACTGTCTATTTTATTTATTCTTTATATATTATACCTATAACAGGTTTTGTATATTGCTATCAGATTACGTAGAGCTTTACAGAAGATATTTCACATTCACATCAGTATCACCATGCATATTTCCAGGTAGATTCTATATATCACAATAGACATAGATTGTTCATGGCAAATTACCAAACCGTGTATGCACAAGGAAATTGATGCAAAATTAAATATTCTGAGTACCTTTATTTTTGTAAACGACCTTTGGTGTAATGCCTTAATACAGTATATTGGGCTGGATCCAGACTTAAGAAGGAGCTTGTAATTAAGGGTCGTATTTAGAGATCCGTTTATACGGCAAGTCCCATGCAAATTTTTAGGATCGGACCATTTGCGCATGCGTAGTATCTTTATTTACGTAGTTCACATAGACTATACGCGCGGAAGTGCCTCACGGACAGACCTGTGAATCGCACGTTAGTAGATACGGACGGATATGCGATGCAAAAATCCGCACAGGAAAATTTTAATATAAATGGGCGGGGGGAGGCATTTAAATGAAGGGAAGTGGGCGCTACTATCATAAATCGCACACTTACGGAGGACATATATGCACGGGAATGCACTCAGAAAGTTACAAGTGGTCTATGGCGGCAGAAGTCACTGACAGCAAAGCCGAGAGAGGGGAGTGTCATGTGAGTGAGGGGGTTTGGACTGCACCGGCCGTGCGTATAATTGCGGTCCGATCGCCACACGGATCTCTGAATACGGCCCTTAATTACAAGATCTTTCTTAATTCTGGATCTAGCCGATTGTCTTGAGATTTGGATTTACCTCATTGAAAATACAAGCAAAGAGTACTAATTCAGTAGCTAACCACCCCTACGCCTACACTACTAGTCTATTCTAAGCATAGGCGCTAGATTAAATACTACCGTTTTCCAGATTACTTTAGAAGCATATTGGTGATAGTATCAAAAAACATAAACATACACATATTGCTCCTTGATGTATATACAAATCTGGATACAATACAAGAAATCTTCTACCAATAAATGGAAAAAAATTCTCCTCATACACAGGTATAGGCGAGTCAGTACCTAGTACCTGACCGTGTTTCCCCACTAATATCCCCGTATTATAACATCCATTGCTGGGAAGCCACCCTGGAACCGGACCAGAGTGTTGCTAACTAAGCGTGTAACAGGACAAACACCGCTAAAATCAATACCAATATCCTGAATAAAATCCAAGATTTACTGGGGATCGTGAGTAACAAATTTCGGCTGACATTGTATATGAAGCTGGTTTGAAAACTTTGCTCTGGAGATTCTTAACGGGACTGATTTGGACTGTGATTGAATGTCCTATTAGAAATCCATATACATCAAGGAGCAATATATGTATGTTTATGTTTTTTGATACTATCACCAATATCTTATGCTTCTAAAGTAATCTGGAAAAAGGTAGTATTTAATCTAGCGCCTATACCTGTGTATGAGGAGAATTTTTTTCCATTTATTGGTAGAAGATTTCTTGTATTGTATCCAGATTTGTAGTGTGGTTTTTGGATTCCACACATATACATTGGAGGGCAGCAAGTGATTTTATGAGCGCGGGTGGATATAGAGAAAATGCTTTTTATTCTAAGCATAGGCCTACCAAGCTTTGCCTAACATTTGCCAACTATTCAATTCTAAGCACAGGTCTGCTAGTCACTCCTAAACATAGGCCTGCTAGTGGCTCCTAAGCATATACGTGCTTGCCACTCCCAAGAATAGGCCTGCTAATCAATTATAAGCCTAGAGAGTAGGCCTATTAAGTATAACAATACATTCTACCAGGACAAAATGATTCATATATGTAATTTATATATAACAAGGCATATCTTTTAGTAAGCCATTGACAGAATGGTTATATTGATGGTAACCCCCTCACATGCTCACATCGTTCATTTTGCAAGAAAAAGAAATCTACATGCAATTTATATGCATATTTCTAAATATATATTTATGATGAAGACATGTTACATTACGCTGCACACAGTCATTTATTAATCAGCACAATTTTTCATAATAAACCTTGTAATATAATGTACTGTGCTTAATGCTTGGGACATCGCCTTGAATAAGGCATCGTTTCTGACAAATGACCCTGTTACTTATAAGGCAAAATGTCTCATTAGATTGAGCAGTCACAGAGAAGGCTAACAAAAGTTGTACACAAGGCCTCCAACCCACTGAATTGCAATTCCTCTGGTCAGAGTTAAGTTCTATCAAGACAATCAAGGTCATACATGATTGATGAAGGTTGACTGTGCAAGTCTGTACTGTTACTAAACTATATCTATAATCTTTGTTTTGATATGAGATTATTACTCCCAAGTTTCAAAATTTCAGTACAGGAAATTGAAAAATAGAGACAAGACATTAAAGAAAAGTTAAAGAAGATGTCTATTATACACCAGCATCACACAATGCCACCGTTAACTTAGAACAACTGCGTGGCAAATTTTCCTTCATAAAATATTGCTCTATTTGGAACATATTTTTAGAATCTTTCTATATGTATATCATATTAATTAATTAATTAATTAAACATGGTAAGAAGAATATAAAACACAGTATTCAGACCATTTACTCCAGTATATCCTGTGTTCTATAGTTTGTAATGAATTATATAATATGAGTCGATACTTCACTATATCTTTTTGCCGGTATCAATAATTGGTAATCCCGCCCACTTTGTGTTGGCCCCACCTATAGTTGATTTGGGCACGCCCCCGAGGCCACTTTAAGATTTTTTTTCCAGGGCCACTTTCATTTCCCAATCCGCCCCTGCTCCCCACGCCTCCCTGTTCTAACCTCATCGTAGTAACACTGGGGGACGCCCCCTCCAGCGTCACTACGCTGCTCCTACGGACGCCTGATCATTGATCAGGCGTTGCCGTAGTTACACCGGGCAACATCTGCCCGGCACATGCGCAGATTGGCTTTTCAGCCGAACTTACGCCCGCCGTAGCTAGTACGGAGGGCCTAGGTCTGGATCAGGCCCATTGTCTCTCCCTGCCCTCCCTAATCTAAATCCCTCCCACTTCTTCCTAAGCACGCACCGAGGTGACACAAGCTTCTTAAGTGTGAATCAGTTCCTTACTTACTAAAAAATAGGGTCCCCCACAGCCTAAAGTCTAAAGCACGCTGTCTTATATAATATAAAAAGAACTTGTTTTAAGGGGATTTGTTAAGCAGACCAGACTTAAGCAAATTGGACGTTTTCTGACTGCTATCAATGGAAAACACCCCCTTTGTGTGTGCTGCACATTCTGGGCGCCTCAGTCTGGACACAATCTGTGCGATCCAGCATTCTGATCTTCAGACACTTCCAGCAGGTTCCAACAGCAGAGGGTGTATTGCAGTCACAAGTGGGGGATTTAGAATTTTAATATACAGTACGGATTCGTCTAGCTACAAGATCCTCACTTTTGATTTGTTGCTTATGTGGGGCTGAGTTGTAACTTTTAAGGTAAAGTTTACCTGTCGGAACTTCATGCAGGTGATGGGAGTGGTCTAAAATCTTTTATCCTTCAGCTTTCACATTGTTTTAACCTCTAGCACAGTCAAAATAGGCCTGCTAGTAGCTCAGATGCGATACTGTAAGTCCCGATAAATAGATGCAGTCTTTGCTATTGCCACTGCCATTGGTAAAATCCGGGGGATCTGGATAACTGTCATGAAATGCTGCTTCCACTGACGCGTTTTGGGCTTGTCTACCCTCTCTCAAAAACTTGCCCACCAATAGCATTTCTTTTCAGAGGATCCAACTAGAACCAAGTCACTGGATTCCTGTAGGTCAGAGCATTTAAATGTGATCTTTCATCTTTTTATAAACCATTTTACAGAACGTCCTCAGTCAAGGCTTTTCTTTGATATTTTAATGAGGAGAAGTGAAGCAATTGATCCTGATTTCAGGTGACTGCTCCGCTTGCTTTAAAAGTTGCTCCAACAGGTCACTAGACAAAGTTTTTTCTTTTTTATTATTTTTTATTGCTAATTTAACTTGTGTGTGATGCTGTTCTCCATCCTGTGTACTGTCTTTTACATACACAATATTGAACCAACAGCAACTTAACACAAGCAGCCACCTAATTCAAGGAAACAGATTTGGTCCTACAGGGTTCCCGTAGGATCCCTGTATAACCAATAATGATTATGTGAATGAACTTGACTGCATCAAGTCAGTCCTGCCATCTAGAGCAGAGAAGCACTAAGAAGAAGGGAGGATACAGCAAAGGAAAGCAAAGCTTACAATAGGTAATAATGAAAGAAAAACATTGGGGAATGGAGACAGGAAGTAAATGGTCAGTAATAAAAGAAGTGAATGGCTGGACATATAAAAAAGGCAGAGATGGATAGCTGGGCATATAAAAGGGGCAGACATAGATAACTGTGCATATGGATTACTTTGCATATAAAAGAGAAGACTTGGATGACTGCAAAAAGACAACACAAACCTTTTTGACAGCATGTTACACACAGCACTAGGCCTGCCCTTTGGATAATACCAGAACTTCTGCGTCATTTGGTCCCAATTCTGAAATGTTGGGAGTTATGGAATAACTGGCATACAAAGTAAGAAAAAATAGCAATTGTTTAGTCACTAATATAAATAAAGGAAAGCAGGTGTATATTCAAGTGAAGTCAACAAATATACTATATATGTGTTATGGACCAAGTGTGCTGTATAAAATGCCCTTTAGTGTTTAGATCTTATAATTTGATGCACTACAAGTAGCACCATGCCTATGGCTGCCAGGCACTCTGGAATCTGTTATTTTGTTGAACTACTAGTAAATAAACACATCCTCTGGAGTAAAACAATATAAAATAAATGACAGGCATCTTCTTCACTTTACGGCATAACAATTTCAAATGTGACTTTTCATGTTATCAAAAGAAAATGAAAGGCCAAGAAAACATACTTCTATTGGTGCGGTAACATACCTGCGTGTGACTAGACAATTAGAGTGTTATCATCTTCTCACCTTAACTATTCTTTATTGCTATCCTTTAAACAGTTGCTTAGATAATTAGAGAGAGGTCCCCTAAGCGGAAAGTAGTATATTAGTCAATAAAATTAATCTGTGACTTATCTGATGCTTTATGGGTGGTAAATGAGCCATATTGTCTTGAGTTCCCACAGAATAAATGCCAACTCATTATTAAATACCATTTTGTATCAGGAAACCCATTGCATTGGTAATAAGAAATAGGTTTTAATTTCACAGCTATCTCTGCCTCTAGGATACTGGGATCCTCTGGAGAGAAGTGAGTAGCGTCTCAAGGGAGTTTAAATGAGTTATCCATGACTCTCTGCTATCATCTGCTCCCCTCATAATCCTCACAGTGCACATCATATTGATAATGGGGCTGCCACTTTATTGGTTATCTTTAAATAGTAAATTAATTTGCAGGGATAATGACAACATTTAAAATTGCATGCTTGAAAATAAGCCATCATTCCAGGTGGGATGCAGTTGCCGGTCCAAGCAGCAGCTGAATGGCGGCTGTATAATCGTTCGAAATACGCTAAAAATAGAAAATTGCTATTGGGAACGGAAACCTAATTCTCGGAGAGGCTGTGGCAGCTGCGGCGGGTAGATTAGGATTAGGCAACGGTGGCTTTGGTAGGTAAAAGGTTAGGGTTAGGATTTAAGAGGAAGGTTAGGGTTAAGCTGTGGGGACATGGAGAATTAGGGTTAGGCTGCAAAGCATGCATGGTTAGGGTTAGACTATGGAGCGGAAGGTTTAGGGCTGAAGAAGGGGAAGGTTAGGGTTAGGCTGCGTGAAATGGAGGGTTAGGGAAGGGTTAAAGGTAAAACACTTCTTTTCGGTGGATCACTCTTCACAACCCAAGGGGCCAGATTTACTAAGCTGCGGGAAAAGGAAAAGTGGAGATTTGCTCATAGCAACCAATCATATTCTAGATGATATTTTCTAATATATAATAGGAAAGTAAGAACTAGAATCTGATTGGTTGCTATGGGCAACATCTTCACTTCTCCTTTCCCGCTGTTTACCAATCTAGCTCCAGGAGTCACATCTCTGCGTTTTCTAAAATGCACACTGTGGTACTGCATTCAGCTGTAGTATGATGGTCAAAATAAAGACCATCGTACCGCAGAACCACACTCACTACAGGTGTAAACACTTTGTGGAGAGGGTTAGGAGAAGACCTCTAATTTATATTAATGCCCACCCTTCCTGACGGGATCCTGATCAAGCGTTGTCTTCACCCATAAGACCGAATCCTGAAATCTGATTCTAATGCAGTCAGATCAACCGAGGCATCCCCATGCATGGACAGACATATGATCGCTAGGTCCTCCCTTAATGTTTCTGACCTCTGTAAATGCAAAATGTTGGCAGTGTGGATTGTCTGCATCACACTCCAGGGACTGTATAAGGAGGGAGGAGGGTGGTGTATGGGTAACAGGTATAGAAGGGGTCAATCGCACCAGTTCTACTTCATATGGATACCTGTTAATGGAGGGTGCTACCTGGTAGCTAATATATATAAATCCAACAAAAACCTTTAAGAGATTACTAGGTGTAATCCCTCAGAGCTACCTATTAGGTGCATTATTCCTACGTGTATATATTTTCCTTAGGAGATTATGTAGATTCAATATACAGAATAATACACCAAGATTACACCACTCTACACTGTCCACTGAGAGGCTGACCCTATCAAGAGAATTACAGCCTGGTTTTTAGTCTCCAAAGATAATGTTCATATGATTGTTGATACATATTTGATGCTTTGACAAGTATTGGAGAAAAGATTGGCATGCTAGATATATGCACATAGGAATAGTGCACCTAATAGGTAGCTCTGAGGGATTACACCTAGTAATCTCTTAAAAATAATTTTGTGGGTGTATGGAAAAGCCTTAACGCTGCAAGTCTCTGTGGCTGACATTTTAGTCACACAGACTCAGCAGTATTCCAATGGCTAGATACTTACTTGCAGTGTACTTAAGTATCACTGTCTGGCTGCTCTTTCCTGGATGTTGCCCCTTCATATGTGGGGGGATGGGGGTGCAATTCACACCCTTACCCCCCTTTTGACCGTTCCAATGCTTATGTTCGAAATACATTTTGATCACTTGCACAGAACAGAAATGCAGCTGGATTCTAATCTGGAATCTAATCTGAACAGTAAAAAGAGAAGTGGAGAATAGATCTCTGGTTCCAGTCTATATTCTTTGTACCAACATGAACCTTTCTTTAACACTGGCTAATGCCCTAGCCATTAATTATTAGTATTGCATTGCAAAGAACTTTGAACCAGAGTCAGAGATTGAAAATAACAGAGGTAAGTTATTCTTGGACTGAATCATGCTGATTGCAGGGGAGTAATATTTCATCTATTGCAAACTCTATTAGAGATGAGAGGTGATGTTTCCTATCACAAGTCTAAGTAACAGTGTGATAGTAAAGCGGATCAGTATCTGTGTGCAGTAAGCAATTCAAAGACATATCCCTGCATGCAAAGAATACCATTAACTTGACTCCTGAAATCAACATGGTTTTGCCCAGGTGTAACCTTCCTCTCTTAATTTTAAGCTCCTTCTTAGGTCTGAATCAGGTCCTTTATGTAATTACTGTATACATTTTAAAATGTTCTTAAGAATAGTTACAACTTAGTGTCTCTTGCTCAAGGCATTCTGTTGCAGTCATTTCAAGCATAACTGAATAACAGGCGGGTATATCGTCTGCTCTGGAAACACCCACAATAAGGGCTCTCAGCAATGATTTTCAGGTACCACACGTTTTCCAGGTCTACTTGAGCACAGGTGTGCTCATTAGTAACTGACATGTGAAAAGATCCACAGGTGGTACTCGTTATATCACTTGTGATTATGAGGAGACGTAGAACACATGCACTTTTATTGATACCCGTGGACCGTGGTTGAGAACCTATCCAAGAACATGAACATTAGCTTTAAAGATCTCTCAAATAAAAAGAATAAACTCAGGAATATTGAAAAGTAACTAACAGATTTATACTCTATACTCTATACTATGGATACTATGGATACTATAGATAGTTGAGGGAATTCAGATTAAGATGTTTATTTATTAATTTGCTTAAGTATTTACTGCCCTATTAACGCTGTTTATTGCTGAACAATCATTTTGGTTTGGCATTCCTTGGGTTTGGCATTCTTAATTTTTCATCTAGATAGATAGATAGATAGATAGATAGATAGATAGATAGATAGATAGATAGATAGATGTTAATAATAAAGATAGATAGATAGATGTTAATAATAAAGATAGATAGATAGAAATTTATATACATTTTAGACTCCTGCAATAAAAAAAATTCTGCTTACTTAACTTCTCTGCTCCTCCAAGGCTGCCTGTTCTCCTCTTAGGTTAATATGATGCAGAAATGACTTTAGATCACATCAGCATCCTGATTTAGTGAATGTTTTAGGAGGGAGGAGGAGAATGTTGCACAGGCCAGGCTGCACACTGCAAGTCTGTATGACTTAACTGGTCATACTCACTTATTAATAATCTGCCGAACAGCGATACTACAGGCTACTATATGACCATTCCAGTCATACAGACTAACAGGTCACTGCTCTTCCATTAATGGCACCCTCTTCACATTTGAGGAAGGAGGGCAATTCTCTATTTTAAATGTAGTAGGAAATCTTGTAGATGTCAATATCTCTTTATTATGTAATGATGTCATGTAAATAGAAATATTATCTATCAAAACTGCTCTATGCAGCCATAGACCTTAACAATTATTAGATACGGTATATTCTTTCTGTTGATACTTAACCATGTCAGACATGGATGAAATACTCTTACACAGATAATATTTCTGGATTTCAGGTAAAGATCTTGATTTGCGATCTCTAGAGTCTGTTACAATTTGCTATTTTTAATTTATTGCTTCATTTGTGACTGCTGCTACAGCAAGGTAAATTTATTCTGATATGCACAACCTCTGTCCCAGCTCTGACAGTGACTAATTATTACCTGAGTTAAAATAATGAAAGTGTCTGAAAGTGTCCAATTGCAATTTGTTAGGAAAACATGTGCCATGCTGTGTTACCCTGATCCAGGATTATACGGAGACCAGCCAGCTACGGAGAGCCCACCAATAGCAGCAAATCCAAGTTCTCAAAGCCTGCCTGACATCTTTATTTTCCATTGCACTGTTTAATGGAATAGACACTGCTCTATTCTAATGCAATTACGAGCATTATTTTTTTTAAATAAACTTTTATTACATTTTACATAGTCTCTGTTTATTGTATACTTTATGAATTTTATTTTTTATTATACATTATTAGATTCTCTCCAGCTTGTATCTGATAGAAGAACCGAACAGAAAGGGCATAACTTTATAGTTGTGCATTACTAAATGATTAACAAGAACGTAGTAGATCATCATTTTCTTCCTAGCTAGCATCTGTGTTGCTGTTCTTACCACCTACATCTTGTGATTATTGATGATATCTCACTTCACTTCCACTGCAATCTCACTCTCACTGTTCCTACTGCATTAGTGCATGAGGAGTGTGACAGGGATAGTGGTACAAGTGCTCGTCTCTTTACAAAGGAGCGAAAGAAAGAACAGAGGTGGCAGATATTTCATCTCTATTAAAGCTCCAGTGCTGGAGATTTTACTGAATTTGTTTATTTTTCCAGGGTTTCATTCAGATGCTCCACTCTTCAGTGTCCCCATTGCTCTGTATGGGAAAAGTGGAGTTATAAGAGTCAATAAGTCGAGAAAAATGTATATATTTCTTGGTATGGAGCACAGGACCTTATAACAAATCGCAGTACTTACCGCATCCATAGTCATCTGTCAGCTGCCTTAGCTGGTCCTGGCTATGCTCTCTCTCTGGGTGGAAGCCATTCTTAGTCTGTGACTGCTTTCTGCCCTGCCTTGCCACACTCCCTTGGGCAGTGTCCTGGCTTCTGTCAAGAGCTTTCTCTCTCATGGGGGTGCCATCTTGGGAAACGTTACATGATGAACCAGGACTAATCAGAATCTGGGCCTCACGATCATATGACTGCAGCAGCCAATCGCAGAAAGGGCCT
>WWET01000186.1:431641-452367 GCA_011038615.1 Limnodynastes dumerilii | reverse complement strand
GCAGGTATGCACTGAAGTGGAGGAATAAAAACTAAAAGAATATGTATAAGGACCAGGAATGGCCATGAGACTGGAATACTGAATAAATACTAATGTCTCTTACATCAAGCAGATATATGACAAGGTGGATGTTCCAAAGTGACAAAATGAAACCAGTTAGCCTATTGCTAATTTTAACCTGTCAACTAGTTAACCTGTTAAGCTTATTCCAATAGTGTATTTCCCTATTTATAGAACTGTACATTATATGCACGTGTAAGAGGGAATAACCACGCTTCCCACTTTAAAAAATTGCTGTTGGCATATGATTTCCACATTTATATAATATTTAAAGGCAATTGTTTCATCAATATCAAGAAGAGAAGCCTATTCTTCCTGACATATTGCCTCTATTTATTTAGCTTAGCTGTTCAAAATATATGTACCTCATTATTCAAATATTACAGCTTTACATGAAAGACAGAGACTCTAATGAGCACAAGAGAGCATAAATGCCAGACCAGGACTTGGCCTATTCACCAATCAGTGGAGGAGTTTTCTTTAACCAATGGGGGGTGGCATAGGAAGGGGAGGGTTTTGGCTAATAGTGATGTGGTATTATTGAAAGATTTTGTGTGCTCTCTTTGTTCCTGTTCCTGTAGTTGGCTAGGATGTCGGTTTAGCAATAACGTGTACTTTCTTTTGCAGACATGGCACAGCATGACAGCAGTAATGGGGGTCAGACCTTGAGGTCGGCACAACCAGATATAGTCTTCCAAATAGGGCACTCTGACCTTGCGGCTGGGTCCCAGTGGTACTCACGCTCATTGTGAATGGGGTGTGACTGGGTTTTTGTAGGGTGCGTTTCAGGCAACACGCACCATTCTGTTATAACAGATAGGGATCCTGACTAGTGATTCCAACTCTGAGGCAAGCAAACATATATAAAAACAAGCCCAACCCAATTCACACGAACTTAAACACTGAAATAATGACCCTCCTCCTATTAGTATTTTAACCCTCTCTCTGCTTTAGTTCTAGTTCACACTATTCTATGATAAGAACACCCCATTTACACCCTATTCATCCTCTATCCAAATCCTATGAACCCCCTTCCCTCCATTTCACACCTTGTACTCTTTACCTGGGCCTGATCTTCTCCCCCACTGCTCTGCTGACAACCCACGGCAAGTGATAAAAAGCTGCGACATGGGAAAAAAGACCTTGTTATAAGAATTGGCAACTATGATCCTGACCGCTATTGCTTCTGCAGCCACCTTTAAGCACAAATAAAAACTAGGGTCTCCAATTTATAATTAGTGGTCCAATTATTCAATAAACTGTGCCCCCGCATTACATGTCTCCATGGTCTTTATTGTGTGACAAATGTATTGCCTGTCAGAACTGGGGATGACCAGGTCCTCAGCTGTTTGGCAATTGAATGTAAATAAGGTCTTTGTCAGGGATATTTACTTCCAATGTTAGCCTGGCATGTAGATAAGGTGATTGAAGCAGCTCCACGGTACTGAATATGTTGTGATTGGATCACAATTAACGCATTACTTTAAAATTTGCTTCCAAAATCTAGAATCTACCTTAATTTTCCTGACTGGAAACTGGAACGGTGCGGAAGTCTGGATCAATACGCACTTGAATCTGGATAAAGCAGAATGTGTTTTGATCGGGTAGCACAGATGTGCATGCATGTGCAGAACAAAAAAGCGGATGAAATGCAATCAAGGTGCATGAAAACAAGGGGAAAATCGGGAATTGAGGTTCCGTCTAAGGGGCAGATTAGACAAGGCCAGGACAGGGGTTTGTCAGTAATGTGACTCCCTGTTTCATCAGCTGTCTCCTCCACTTGTTCACTTTTGAAAAAGGGCAGAGCCCCGAAACGCGTTAAGGATTTGGTCCTGGTGCTGCAGAGAGTGTCTCCTGTCCAGTGTGTTTGACTGTGCCTGTGATTGTTTTTTCCTTCCATCTGCCATGCGGATGTCCTATTGAAGTGGCCCGATCGTGGACAAAGCTCAGACCCTTGGTAGTAGGATCGTTTCTCCCTCAGCCCAGATTTTATTGTTTTTGATTTTTTACATCTATGTCATGTTGTCATCCACATTATTTTTTAACAAAGTTGAAGTAAATAATATTTTTTATCAGTCATAACCATTTAATATTGTGCTGGTTTATTGCTGGTTTTCTCACCTTTGTTTCTTTTTCCCCTGCATGTACTTATGGATCATTATTTCATCTGAGGGGCTGTGGATTGATTATTTTTTTGGATTTTTAAAACTTGATCATATGGATTAATTTTTTTTTTTTAAAATATATTCCTTTTTTATCTGTATGCCGCCAGAAAGGATGTTTTTAGGACATTTGTATATTTAAATAACATTTTTATATACAGTCTTGTTGCAATTATTATATCTGCATTCAATTTTTGCAATTAACCCTTAGTTGATAAGATTACTCATTAGGGGTTTATGTCTTTAATTCATTGCTAGATCAGCACTGTTTTTCTATTTCACATTTTTTTTTGTTGTTCCATTTACTGATGCTTCAGAAAAAGGATGTATATTCCACATAAATATTATAGTCCATATTAACAAAAATGGCAACACTGAGTTGGTGCCAAAAAATACAAAAATACAATACAAAAATTCACAAAAAACTAAAAAATGGAGACACAAAAACCAATAGAGGTAGAGACTCTACATGAAGGCAGCTACATGTGAACAGGAAATGCAAAGCAGTACTGAAGTCCAATAAATTCAATGGTGCATAGATAATGCTCAAAAACAAATACTTAGCAGAACTGTAATTCAATAGTCCAATGAATGAAGCTGCAATAGAGCATGGAGACTCGGGTGTGTCATATACACGTCATATTAAGAGCCGAGAGACAGAACCGACAGCTGTTTCGGGGTTTTTTGATTTTTGTGTGTTTTTGTATTTTTTTGCCCCAACTCACTGTGGCCATATTTGTTAATATGGACTATGATATTTATATGGAATATACATCCTTTTTCTGAAGCATCAGTAAATGGAAGATTTATTGCAGTTAACTTCAAGTTGAGTGCTGGCTCTTTGGGGCTGATCCAGACCCAGATCCGGCCAAAGTTAGGGTAGACTTCAACCTGTGTAACAGTATTTAATTACGCCGGCCAGAGGGGGAGTGTCGGGGAGTGCACCAGAGCTATGCTGGCTGTGCTTACGGACAGCAGTCCAGCATAGCTCTGGATCAGGCCCTTTGTGTATAGCACATGGCACATGGTTATGGTTATATATATATATGACACCAGCCACTCACAAGGTTTCTCTGTGTTGGTGGTCCTAACTCACTCTAATACTGTCAGAATCCCACTTTTGGTCATATATCATGTATTCACCGCAGAGGTCCCCAGGTCTCCAAAACAGCCACTCTGGAATAGCATTCCCTCTCAGCCGCTATCCCTGAGACATGCTTTAAAACAAACACATAAAATGGTGGTTTCGGAAATCAATTTATAAGTTAATCTAGGGCAGGTGCTAGAAAGGTGTGGGCAAATCTCACAGATACAAAAGAGGTACCCCAGCACTCTTGCAATTAACCAGCAACTAACCATGGCATTCTATTATATGTGTATATACTGTATATGTGTGTGTGTGTGTGTGTGTACATAATTACATACAATTATTGTGTAGGTACATAGTTATTATATAGCTATTATAGTTAAGATTCTATAGTTATTATATATTAAATATAGGAAGAAATGAGACACGAAATAAGGATTTAAAAACACGCAATCACCCTACATTAAAGCAACATCAGTTTCACCTAAGAAATGGGATTTGTCATAGAAATCTCCGGCCACCAGCCTGTGCCTACAAGGAATGTAATTTTCGATCCAACCAGTTTCTCCTTTAAGATTGACATTTTGGGGAAGGTGGTCAGGCAGGTAGGTGAGCACAGATCAAAACAAATTTCAACAACCTTCCTCTTTAAAGGTCAGGTCTGTTTCATAGCAGCTTTTCACATTTATCTAGTAGTTCCAGACTCTAAACGTCATAATCGTACCCTGCAAAACCTTTTGTCCCTGCATCTTCATGCCACACTATAATTCTGCTCAGATACACATAAAGATCTTTACATCATTTTCTACCTATTTCTATATATGTCTGACCTTGTGATTTAATATAGCATGCCATGGGTTGTACAATTGTCACAACAGCTATTAGATACAGTTTCCTCATTACTGTCACATTCTAAAACAACAAACTCATCCAAACACATTACTAGTCTTTATTATTATTATTATTATTATTATTATTATTATTATTTAATGAAATATAAATTTCAGTGACACCTAAAATACAAGTTGCTTTTTATATCAGTTTGGCAGCAGGGATTTGAAACCTGTTCCCCTCTGGATCTAGATTTTCATACAAGCTACGGGAGGCTACTGTATCGTCACTGTAATGTCTACATATTTTCCCTTCTCCTACATAGCAGAATATTATCCGATTGAACTCTTCCAGTGAAGTTGTGCTTCAGAAACATTATACAGTATTACATATATTGCACATAGCTATCACTATTGTGTTTGTAAGTTTTACAGGAATGTGGTACTTAAATATTAAATTTTACGCTTTCTACATTCACTTAAAATTGAACTATATTATGATTTACAATTTTAATATTACAAACCTTAATTTCATAGATAATAAAGTAGTAAAAAATACTTGTCAACCTAAAGATACATATATACAACAATCACTTACAACATTATGCAGTAAAAATGTTCCTGACCATGTGCCAGTTCCCGTCTATTGACAGCACCATGGGAGTTTCTAGGGAATTCAATACCCCCTGTATGTTATATAGGGAGTGAAATACACAGCTATGTCAAGGAAAATGCAAGTCCAGTCCCAATATGTTTAACTTAGCAAAACAAATGCAATACATCCTTTGGCTATTCCTCATTAATCAATATGGCACTTAATAAAAATCTTATTTGTCACAGTTTATTGATTATAGATACAGAATAGTCCCTATTACTTTTGCATTTGATACTTAGCAGGATTTGCTTCCACAGGTGTACAAAGTGGTTCTGGGTTCTGAGGGCTCTGTCTGTTGTATGAAATTCACTAAAATAAAACAGATCAATAGAAGATGAAAGTGACATTATAACATGATGAGTTTTCTGTAATTCCCACCAACTTGGATCCCCCAATCTCCCACAAGCATAACCTGTATAACCAACATTCAGTCCTTGTGCTGTCTGGGTCCTTATTGTAGTATTAATATAGATTTGGGGCTGGCATTGTATAGCTATCAGGTCAGAGCTCCTATGTCTGAAATACATAGTAATACATAGTAACATAGGCCCGGATTCACAACACCGTACGTGTTGCACATCTGGTCTTAAAATACTGATAGTTGCTACTACGCATGCATAGTAACTATTTTACGTAATCTATGTATCGTTTCATTACGTAGATTGCGTATATGCGGTCTTTAATTATATATTTATATTTAATTATCTATTTTTTTAAAAAAAATTTGTTTTAAGACATATAGGAAGAATAATAAAACATTTAATTAGGATTTTACTTATTGGTAACCAAGGACACATGTTAGGTAATTTTTTCAAAATGCTTCAACTTTTTAGAAAAGTCATTTATATGGATGGGAGCACTGTTGAGTTAATTTTTTCCCTTTTTATTGTAATATACATTGGTGTGAAAAACGCGGCAGTGGTGAGGGTATAATCGATTTGTACCTTCATTACAGATTCTACATGGTGCTCTGGTATTTTATTCTACACTGGACAGTATAATACTGTATGGGACATTGGAAACTTGAATTCTATTTCTATGTTTCTATATGCTAGTCAGTAACATTCTATATATATTGCATGCTGATCACTAGAAAGTTCTCTGTAGTGCATGCTGATCACTAGAAGGTTCTCTGTAGTACATGCTGATCACTAGAAGGTTCTCTGTATTGTATGCTGATCACTAGAAGGTTCTCTGTAGTGCATGCTGATTACTAGAAAGTTCTCTGTAGTGCATGCTAATCACTAGAAGGTTCTCTGTAGTGCATGCTAATCACTAGAAGGTTCTCTATAGTACCGGCTGATCACTAGACATTCTAGTGTGTACTAGGCCCCGTAGTTTCTGACAGCAGTAAAAGTTGGGCCTATTGATGGACCCATGCTTTAGATTTATATGGGAGTTTGATTATATAACAATGTTTTTCTTAACCTGAAAAGAAGGGTATAAACTTTTTTGACATAACATATAACAAGTTAACAGATTTGAAAGTAATGTTGAAACTTGTTCACGTACCACAACATGTCATTCAAACATCTGCAATTTACTCCATTTAACCCCTAGCTAGTAAAAGTGATTATCTTTAATATTGCTTGACAGATAGAGGGTTAATCTGGTTTATTGCTATCAGGTTTTTTTTCCTCAGGAAACAATCTGTCCCTTAGAGCTTTGTGACCTACTGCAAGGTTATATCCCCCCAGGGTGCCATCAGACCCGAACACTGTTTCCTTTCCATTGTGTGCCAAACGGGCACCAGTTAAGTCAACTGTTCTCCAATTAGATTTTCTTCTCTGTCTCTGAAATTGTCCCATGCTCTATGTTCAGGTTCCTAAGTGAGGCCAGTTGTGGAGTCGGTTTCGGCTCACTAAAAGAGAATAAAGGAACGGGCTATTTCCTGCAACCTGATATCAGAGAGTTTGTCCTGTTATCCATTTACACAACATGATACTGGGACATTTGGCAAAGACTTGGACTTACTAAATGGATTCTGTTTGTATTATTAGTAAAACAATCAGCCAAAGTGGTTTTGGCTGAGAAAATGGTATCAAGCGTGTTTGTTCAATAAAGCTACATACCAGAGGTTAGCGCACTGATGCTTCACTCTGCTGACTTCTAGAACTTTCCTGTACAGTCTCAAAGGGGTATTTACTAAACATTTTACAAGTAACATTTCTAGGAGTAGTCACAGAAGTTATAAATTGATCACGGGATTGAATGTGCTTTCAATGCTATCTGCACAAAACAGTTAGGGCTCTATTTACGATTAGTTTCATTTTTTAATGAATAAAGCTGCTCCAGGCTCGCAGTGAGACTGGCTGCTTCGTTCATTAAATTTACCAAAACTTACCTGCCTTGTGAGGTCCCGCGATGATCTCTGGGCTCGTCGCAGGAGACTTCATTCATACTGCGCATGCATGCTCAGTGTCTTCATATCAAATTTATTTTCTTAGTTTTTTTTTTTACATTGGCACATACTGGTTTATCACAGTGGTCCCCACATACATGCCCCCCTTTTCCTTCCCCTAATAACAGCTATTAGGGGGAGGAAAAGGGGGGAATATGGGGGCATTGCTGAGATAGAGGGCCTAGTCCAGACCTCCGCTTGTCCGTGTTTTTACGCTTTTTGTAAACGTAAAAGCACCCTTTAGTACTTACGATGTTACGCAAAGAAACAGTGAGCGTATGGGCCTTGAGTGTACCAGCTTCATAACAACGCATGAAGGGATCTGCCAGCCATACGAAACCCGTAATTAAGCTTCGAGGGCGGGGTGAGGCATGTAAATCATACAGTATGGGTGTGCTAAGCGTCATAACTACGCAAGGCGCCTACGGATGCCCGCGGTTACGCTCAGAAAAGTTAGGGTAGGGTTTGGTCGGAGTAAGAAGGCATAAATACGGACGACCGAAGGGAGTGCCTAGGGGAGTGCTTCGTAGGTACGCTGGTGTAAATACGCTATGCACAAGGACGTTTCATGAGCGTAGGTCTGGATCAGGCCCAAAGGCACTAATGCCATCCTGAGATTTTGGCTTTGTAAATATTACAAACCGCAGGTTCGATATGAAAAAAACAGGCCGGCGGTGACCTCTGATACTTCCATGGATCCCCATTGAAACTACTATTTTCCATGGAGATCCATTGTCTGTAAATATTAAAAACTTCATTTTCATACGATAATGATCATTTTCACATGAAAATGGCCATTATCGCATGAAAATGAAGTTTGTAAATAGACCCCTTAGTCTTTTTTTAGCTTCTAAGATGTGATTCTATATTCAATTATTTACTTATTTTTATTTTTAGAGGAGGGTGACATTTTTCATAGGAAGAGGTGTAATAAATAGGACACGAGTGCATGATGGAGGGTGGTAGATTCAGAGGAAATGTGCAAAAAAGGGGGTTGAGGTGGTTGAGGCTAACACAGCAGTGTGATGAATGGACAGTGTGATGCAGGAGGGCACAGTGTGATGATAAACATTGTGTTAATGAAGGGGCAGCAATGTAATGAAGGAGGGCACAGTGTGATGTTAAACAATGAAGGGGCAGCAGTGTGATGAATAGACAGTGTGATGCAGGAGGGCCATGGTTGCCTACTTTTGAAAAGTTATTTCAGGGAGAAAAGTAAAAAGCATAGGGGCGGTCCCTGCATCTCCGGGGGAGGTCCCTGTGTCACCGGGGGCGGTCCCTGCGTCGACGGGGGAGGTCCCTTTGTTGCCAGGGGAGGTCCCTATGTCACTGGGGGTGGTCCCTATGCCACCAGGGGCGGTCCCTGCGTTGTAATGGTTTGTGCATGGATGTCCTGCAAAGTACTTGCTTTTGGCGCCAATTAGGAAAATTTACCATTTCTATTATTCCCCATCATGTGCCTGCAGCTCCCCTCAGTATTCTCCACCATGTTTCTCCAGCCTCTCTCCTTTTTACTTACCTTTGTGTCCCGCTTTCCTTCCTCCTCCGCGGCGCTCTTCTGACTTCTCACTTGCCGACTCTCCTAGCTCTGCAATGGCTGGCGTCTTCTGGCAGGCACATCGTGAACAGCGCGTCGGTGATGTCCTCCGGCGCATACGCAAAGCACTTTTAAGAAAAGGTGAATTCTAGGGTTACCATCTTTAACAGGAAATTCACGGACCCAGACCCCCCTCCGTGAAGGGTGAGGGGTGTGGTTTCACCATTACCAGGGTGGAGTCAGATCACTGTAGAGCAGCGGTTTCCAAACGTTTTGTGTCACAGAACACTTTATAGGAGAGAAATTCGTCTCCACAAAGATTCCAGTCTCTTCGCGGAGTACTTGGAGATGCTTCACAGAACACCAGGTGCTCCATAGAGCACAGTTTGGGAACCGCTGCTGTAGAGCATGGCCACTCCCTGAGGATGAGCCTAACACTGTAGGAAACCCTTTCTCTCTGCCTTAAATTTCCATGCATTCCAATGGCACATCAATACTTACACAACTTACAGTCCCAAAGATCCTCAACAGAGGTTTTTCTCCAATGATGTCAATCGCTGCAGGATACCTCATTGGCTCATGCACAGTGTCCATTCACGCATGTGCAAAAGGTAGGAATCCAGCAGTGACGGACATAATTGCAGAATTGCTCTTCAGAGGCAATCCTATCTATAACAATAGGCTAATCATCTTGGCATGGTGATCCAATGGGAGAAAAATTACTGCTAATCTATTCTTCACTTCTGAACCCATCTCAGAATTAGTGATTTCTCCAGTACTGTGGCTGTGTCAAAGAGAATATCTATATTCATAGTACTTCCACTCTCTCTTCTTCTCTAATAGAACCCTATAATTGGTACATTAAAATAAAATATAATATACATATTAAATATTTTCTTTATGCGCTGAAAGTATCTAGTCTATAAGCTATAGTATTTTCTATTGCCTTTATGAAAGCAAATATACTACTTTGTTGTGGATCTATGTATATGGACACAGACTCGCTAATGCAATGTAGGTATTTGAAAAGAGAATGAATTACTAATAACTCCCCTATGTGTTTATTGCATATGGAGTTGTGCCCAATTCAATATATTCATGATAGTGACATCTGTGAAACCTTTGACTGTAGAAAACTATGGTAAAGGAGGTTGGACACAGGAGTGACCCAGATAAAATCCCTTGGGCCTCACCCTGTCTGTGGGCATTTGCCCATATGCCCTTTTTAGGTGCAATGTTTGTGTTTTTTGGGGATTTTTTTGTAAAAATAAAAGCTTACACAAAGGAATTTCACGTCTATTGACTTCATTTCTATTAAACATGATCGTGTTCTGTTTCAGTGTCTTCACAGTAAATTTTTAATTGACATTCACATTAATTAATAAGTAAGTAACTTATTTAACATTATAATTGTTGTTGTGGTTTTGCACACAACACATGCTCAAAACCCAGTGTAGTCACAAAAGTGACTACACTGGGATTTTTCTGTGCATACTGCATAATATGTTTTTAAAGGTATATGATTGCTCATCTTTTGTTTTGCCTTATTTTAATCTAAGAAACATTTATTCTTTTTATTAAGTTTTTTATTTTGTTTTTAAAAGAAGGCATATTGTAAGTAGGAAAAGATGAGACATGTAGCACATATACAGAATTACATAAATAACAACATTCAAGTCATAACACTATTTAACTTAGGTACTGTGGACCGTATTCACACTTAAGAATTCTTTAGGTTCTTAATTTTACGCAAGCAAGTAGCATGCCGACTCCCCCCGACACGCCCTCGGTTTTCAGCTTCTTATCCAACTTACGAATGCCATAGGGCTACCTTATCTTTAGGTTCGTAGTTGTGTGCATATTTCAGTTAATTAGGGAATTTGTTGCGTAACAGTGCTCAGAATTTCCCATTTAAATGGCTCCCCACACCCACTATTCTCTTTGTTCTTAATTTGTCTCAGCACGACCCTTCATTCTTAAGTCACTACGAACCTAGATGAACTAGGTTCATAATAGTGGTTCAGAGCCATCCTGTTCTTAAATCCAACGTACATTATGTTACTACTTATGCACAGTTTGTCCCTTCTTAAATTTATGCACCTAAAAAGCCACAGATTCTTAATTGTGATCAGGTCCTATGTCTCATATCATTGCTGAAAACCATGACAGAGGAGAGAGAAGGTGTCAGTCACCTAGTCACCTAAAATTAGGAGTCTAAAGCTGGGATTTGAGGTTTGTAGGTCCCCTGAGAGGCATCTATTGCGGGAGGTCTTAAACAACAATGATAAAAAGGACTGCAGTCAGACAGAATTCCAGGTATCTTCACTCTGAGGACATTAACAGATCATCCATAGACATGCTCCCTCGTTCAGAGGCTTTGCATACTGTAAAAGGGGATTTATCTTAAATTTGATGTATGACGAAATCCCAGTAAAAATATGCATTCTCAAAAATAAAAAAAAATAATATGAAACAAAAATGTAACTAAATAAATAAATAGGAAAATAATTCATGCTTTCCTCCCAAAAAAAAAAATTCTTAGCAATTTTTAGTAAACAAACTTAGTAAATGTTTTTGCAACTCTCCTCCAGTTTCACTCTGCTAATTTCTCAAAGAAATGACTAAACAACATCTGCATATTACATTGCACTTTTGAAAAGTCTATTACGGGAAAGTCTGAAAGTTTTATGGGAGAAACGTATTGGTACACTTTCCACCAGACAAATCAAGCATCCCATGAGAACACACAGAGCAGGGAAAGTTGTATCAACCAGTGTTGTGACATTTCCCATTCTCTCCTCCTGTAGGATTCATCCTGTTGTCTTGTCTATTACAGTATGCTCTAGAGGAATCAGAACAGCTGCACTTCTATGAAATTGCAAAGGTCTGCCAGGGTTATTATTAAAGAATACTGTTTTAGATATTTGTGATCGGTTCGAATTGTAAGCTCTTCAGGCTAGCTGAGTGACATTTATCTGCTCTGAACATTAATGGTTTCAATATATTTTAATATCTTACTGACATTTAGAACACGGCAAAAAATGTTTGCAACAATTTGTGAAATTATGAATTTGTCTCTTTAGGGTCCAAACAGAGACTTTTTGGTTAAATATATAGCGAATATGAGGCATGTGTTCATGTCTTTCAGCTCCTGGTAAATCACATAATAAGGATGTTTTACAATTATGTTAAATGTGGTGGCAGTGATGATAGGAACCCTAATGTCAGTGTAAATATGAACATCATATTACAGAAGTGAAATGGGGTCTGTTGGCAGATAAATCTGCAGTGTGGAATAATAACTTTTGCATGTATCCAGCCAGTACTAATGTCAATGTATTGTGGAAAATAGTGTGTAAACTTTTCAGATACTCCATGGCGCCAGATCCAGAGCTACTTTCGGTTTACATTTCATCGCGTAGCGCATTTATGCTATCGTAATTACTATTCGCTCCCCTTGGTCGTACGTACGCTTGCCAAACCCTACCTTAAGTTCTCCAAGCGTAACTGCTGTCGGCCATAATGGTTGAACGTACTTACGCGCCAAAGCACGCCCATACTGTACGATTTACATGCCTCACCCCGCCTCCGAAGCGTAATTACGGGTGTCGTATGAATGGCACGCCCCTTTGTTCGTAGTTACGTTGTTGATCGTAGTCTCGTAAGTACGTTCAGAGTTTCTGGTTGTAACATCTGCCGCGCACATGCGCAGAACATGCAAAACAGCGGTTTTACGACTAGTGTAATTAGTGGTCATAGGTCTAGATCTGGCCAATGTAACATCTTTCATCTCAGCTCATATTTAGAAATAGTGGAAAGAGACATTGGGCCAGATCCAGACCTAAGTACAAAGCATATTTACACCAGCCGCTGTCGTAAAATTTTTTGCATGTACTGCGCATGTGTGAGACAGATGTCACGCTACGTAATTCTGATCGTACGTACCTTCAGCGTAAATACGAACAAAGGGGTGGATCATCCATACGACACCTGGAATCACTCTTTGTGGGCAGAAGGAGGCATTTAAATTGTACAGTATGGGCCGGGTTAGGCCATTACGTATGTCAATCCATTACGTACGAGCGCACTTACACTTGGAAAAGTTAAGGAAGGGTTTGGTACTTGTAAAGCAAATAAATGATGTACGACCGAGGGGAGCATTGTACTTACGATCGCATAAATACGCTACGCGACCTTATGTAAACAGAACTTAGGTCTGGATCTGGCCCATTAACCATAATGAGAACTGAAGAAGAGTGTTTACCAATAGCATAGATCATTCTAAGCTACAGGTGGCTGTTTCCCCACTGGTACAGTGTATGAGCAATTATGAAGGACCTGTGGACAGACAAAAGATTTCTAAGCACAGAACACACTTACAGGCATTTCCTCTGGACCAATAGTAGTTATCATCTCTCTATTATGTAACAATCCGAGTCAGTTCCCTCTATGAATGCTGTGTAATCACTTGCAGCCCTATGCCCCATGTTACATATGATACCAACAGTAAAGTCACATAAGGTGCCAACAGTAAAGCCCTAAATGAGACTACAGTATCTTCATATATGCTCTCACAGTACAACCACAGTAGTGCTCCATATGTCCCAGTATTAGTGCCACAGTAGTTCCACATACAGCCACAAAGTAGTGTTGCATATGCCCCCATTTGTGCTTCATATGCCCCAACACTAGCCTTCAATATAACCCCACAATGATGCTTCATTTACACCTAGTGTCTCTTCATAGTGTCTTTCCAAAACCCTGTCCCCTCCGCAGTCCTGTGTCTCTCTGCTCTGTGAGCTGCTCCATACTCTGTTGGTTCCCTAGATGAAATAAGACTTAGAGATACAATAATGCAGGATCAGCATGCTGGAATAGCTAGCACAGAGTGAGATTATGTTAGAATGAAAAGTAACTTTTAGTTAACTGTAATATGTAGGATGGATAAATTATATCGATGGAAGACATGTAACAGTGCCTACAGATCATAAGCCTCTGTATAATATTACAAATAAGCTGCTACTGAAAACCCTTAGATGATTATAATGAGCTAGAATAAGAGATCAATGAAGCCATCAATATAGTATAAAAAAACTGTCTATGCTTAGAGAAATAAAAAAACTGCACTAAAAGTTATATACTCTGCAAATTAATGGCATCCTCTCCCTTTTCCCTAATGAATTGTCTATACAACATGGCATCCTCTTTATGGATAATCCCAGGGTTTCTGAATCCATCCATCCCATTCAGGTGTTGATGGACGTCTACACTGTGCACGTGCAAGTATTTATTGGTCTGGAATGAATGACCATATAAAACTTTTACAGCACAGCGTTGAATATGTTCATCTTGGAAAAACAAGCAACAAGAACAAGTCTTACAACCACATGAAATTCCAGACAGCCCTTGGTCAAAGGTGGGCACAGTTTCTTAATTTGCAACGACAAAGAGTTCCTTATAAGAGTGGACTATGGTTCCAATTTGTAGAAAGTGGGTCATGTATAAAGACTGACGAGCAGAGAAAGGGATTGACAAGCTACAACGACTTATTTGAAGGTACTGGGTGACACTCTAGACATTGTGAATTGGATCCAGACTTAAGAAGAGTCATCATGATCAGAAATCCCCTTCTTTCTTGTTTAAACGCATGTGAAGTCACCACATTCCCAAGAAAGATCTGGATCCTCAGGATCTAGAGTTCTGTCTGAGGAGCATTTCTGACAACTGGTGGGATGGAGTGTAGAGGAGTTATTTCCACACTTAGTCTTAGTACACCTGCCCCCCACAAAAAAATTGTATCTGTTGGGCATTATGCTTACTACAGCTTAATGTGTACCTTCTCTCAGTTGCTGTATAATATAGCCATTAGTTATTATAACTAGAAAATACTGAAATAAAGTGATTCTGCTAAAAGATAGGGGGAAATATGCAGATATGTACCATACACACTGTGACAGAGACAGCATACCTCCACATGAAAGTAATGTGGAGTGTGACAGAGACAACATATCTCCACATGTGAAGAATCCTGACCAGGTTTTAGAGCTGCAGCAGAGAGACTGGTGTGGTCAGGCTTGGGCTAATCAACAGCACCTGGGCTCTGCTCATATAAGTGTTTCAAACACAGAGGGTCAGGACTCTTGATGGTGGAATAGCTGCCCAAGTGATAGGCCAGGGGTTGGGTTAGCATAGGGACCTCTGGAACACTTGAAGAGTCTGTGTGGTGTCTTTGAGCTATGCTGGGACACTTACATACTGCACTGCTGTTACCAACATGCTGTTACTGATGTTACCTGCTTTGCTGTCTGACTGCTATGAAATAAAGGAGTTTTACTTCATCTCCTCCATGTGATGTGCATCCATATCACAAGACACACAGAGATCAGGCAGTCCGCACAGAAGAGGGGAGTGAACTCCTCTATCACTTTCCTCTCTCATGCAGAATTTAGGTGACTTCTGCTGACATAGGTCAGCCTTAAGTCACCCGTGTGGATCAGCAGTCCGTACGACAACTGATCCGCACATAACCCCTAAAACCCATCCCTACTGTATCATTTAAATGCCTCCCCACCGCCCACCTTATGGAGTTTAGGCAGGGGATTCACCACCCTGTCGGACAGATCTCTAGATGTATGGAACTATGTTCAATATGTCTGGAGATCCATTGCGGAACATTTGGCATTTACATTGCCAGTAGAACAGACGAATTTCGCATCTATCACCCGGAATTCGACTGTCGTGCAAGGGTATGGCTGCAGTCCATAAGTGAGGATGGCGCAAAAGTTTTAAGATAAGGGGCCGTATTCACAGATCTGTTTTTATGGTGGATTGCGTGCAAATTTTTAGGAGCGGATTAACAGCGCATGCGTAGCATATTTTTCAGGCAATTTACATAGTATTTATGCACGTAAGTACTTGTGAATCGCACTTAGGGACATACGTACAGAGGGGTGTGGTTTTAATCTGGACGGTAGAAGTTACGTGAAAGTGGGTGGGGGGAGCATTTAAATGGGCATTTGAGGGCGCGGTTAGTTAGATACGTACGTAAGTAACATACACGCATAAGTACACACGTAGAGTTAAGAGTGCCCAATGGAGGTGGAAGTCACCGAAAACCCGTCCAGCCGAGGGGAGTGTTACGGATGTTGCCTTGCTATGTGCGTGCATAAAAATGTGTACATAGTAAATACGGATCTGTGAATCCGGTCCAGGAACCACAAATGGTATCGCTGTACAAGTGGCCTCCTTTACCTGCATGGAAGGCTGAATCCAATCCCATATTATGAAAGAGTTTATTAAATTTATTATCATGAGGAAACTTCTACACTGGACTTCTTATTGTTCTAGCTATAGTAGTGTCTACTTTAAAAAATAAAATATATATATATATAAACACTCAATATGACTCCATTGAGATCACATGATATGATTAAACACATTTATAGTTTGAAATGAGATGAAAGGAGGCTGTTACTTTTTTGGATGGCTATTTAAAAAATAAATAAATATACTGCTTATATGGCAAGGTAAGGGGCAATAATTACATTTGGGCTAATGATAGGCAGGTAGTAGGCATGACCATAAAGCTCTGAAAATAAATAACTTGCAGTAAACCCAAAACATAAAATAACAGAAACAAGTTTATAAAAACAAACTATGGCTGTTTCATTTACTATTGCATTCACCTTGTCTCCATAAAGGAATACCAACACACTAAGCATAAACAGCTATATAGCCGAAGCACATCAGCTATGGATTAAAAACAGTAGCACTGCTGCACAGAGTATACAAAGACTCAGTTACCAATCACACAATGTGGGGTATTGTGGAGTATTGAGTGGACCATGTAGATGCAGAATCTACGCTGATTTCTCTTATGGTATCCACTCGCCTCATTTAAGGAACACAGAAATATAGGATTAAGCCAAGCCAAGGACATATGAAGATGATGTACATCTGCTGGGCTCTCAACTGTTGTGGTAATATGTGTTGGACAGACCAGCAGAAAGACATCATATTCAGATGTCCTTCTGCTGGTCTGTCCACTGTTGCAGAAAGACATCTGAAGATGAAGGATTGACTTGGGGATCGATAAAATACATTTCACATGCAGGTCATACTAAGTGTGGAAATAAACAATGTATATACCAGAGTAGGCAGGAATATATACAAAAGCCACTTCACCTGCTGGATAAACTTTGAGTTATAATGCCATCACAAGGAAAACTATATCCACTATACCCCACATGGTTGTGGATACCTGCTAAGAACAGCCCTATTTTGATATCTTGGGATATCTTGGGATATCGATTGCTTATGCCTCGTTGAGGCATAACAATCGATCCCCGGAGCACTGAACACGGTCCTCCGATAGGTAAGTTCAAAACACTACCCCAACCCTTTCCCTAATTCTAACACTAACCCTCCCTTCCCTGCTGCCTGACCCTAAGCCTCCCTTCTTCCTAACGTGACCCTAACGCTCCCTTCTCTATAGCTTAACCCTAAGACCTCCCTACCCGCAGCCTGACCCTAACCCTCCTTTCTCTATAGACTAACCCTAAAACCTCCCTACCGCAGCCTGACCCTAACCCTCCCTTCCCCGCAGCCTGACCCTAACCCTCCCTTCCCCGCAGCCTGACCCTAACCCTCCCTTCTCTATAGCCTAACCCTAAGACCCCCCTCCCCGCAGCCTGACCCTAACCCTCTCTTCTCTATAGACAAACCCTAAAACTTCCCTCCCGCAACCTGACCCTAACCCTCCCTTCCTAAGAGCCTAACTCTAACCCCCCTAACACTAAAAGTCCTCACCTCTCCGGAGCTGTCAACGACGGGTGTGTCGGGTCCTCTGCCAAAATGAATGGGTGACCGGCCTCCTGCGGCGCCACTTGGTACGTTTGGCGCCTGGAGCCCGAGCTCCAGTTGCTCCGCCCTCCCTACGCCCCTGCCTGACCCTAACCCTCTCTTCTCTATAGACAAACCCTAAAACTTTCCTCCCGCAGCCTGACCCTAACCCTCCATTCCTGAGAGCCTAACCCTAACCCCCCTAACACTAAAAGTCCTCACCTCTCCGGAGCTGTCAACGACGGGTGTGTCGGGTCCTCTGCCAAAATGAATGGGTGAGTATGCCGACCTGTTCCTAAAAACAAATTCTAAAATGGCTGCCTATTCGAAATAAAGACAGCCGAAAAGGAACTTTTGGCTGTCTCTTGGTGCGGGTACTGCAACCAGGCTATAGGGCTATATTAGGGCTATATTAGAATACAATAGTGTTGTTAATATGGTTAGTGTTTGTTTAATATGTTATGAACATGACACAATATAATATCCAAGACTGATGCTAAATTCACATCTACATTGACCATTTCTGGATGCCAACACACTTGCTCTACAAAGGACCTTTTCCCTGTTCACCTCTCACAGTTGCTGTATAATATAGCCATTTACTAGCAAATACTGAAATAAAAACAGTAAGAGAAAGAAATACTTAGACTATGTTTACACTGACTATTTTACTATTTTGTTATTATTATTTGTTGTAATTGTGTTTATTTTTACAATACTATCCTCATACAAGCAATGCATGTGTAGAATAAACAAAAATAGGTTTTGCTAAAAAAAAATATATTCCCTTCTTAATGTTATTTGTTGATGTTACAGGTTTGTTATGGTACAGAAGTATTAGTTATTTAACGTAACTTCATTTTAGTGGACATCAGAGCTGAGCAATTTTCCCTGCTAGTTACTAGATTAAACATAAACATTTCTTGTTGCTCTATTGAAACAGTCCTGCCACCACCACACAGCAGTGTGCTGAATAAAAATAAACAGTTTAGCCCTGCACAGAAAAAAGCAAAACACGCATAGCCACAGATTATCAATCACCCATGTTTAATCAAATCAAATAAAGTTTGTCTTTTACCTAACTCTGTCTAACTCTCTTCAACATCTCCCTTATAATAACTGGCAGCTTTTCATACTGTTTCACACAGACTCTTATTCACCTATGCTTGTTGGGTCTGTTCTCTAAATGTTAACTTCACAGCTGCCTAACCCTTGCTATCAAAGTATGGACCATATTTACTAAGCTGCAGAAAAGGAAAAGTGGAGATGTTCCCCATAGCAACCAATCAGATTCTCAGCTCTCACTTTCCTATGACATACTAGAAGATGTCAGCTAGAATTTGATTGGTTGCTATGGGCAACATCTCCCCTTTTCCTATCCCACAGCTTAGTAAATCTGGCCCAAATGTTTTGATGGCTACTCCTTGTATTAAGTTGATGCATAATAAAAAGAAAAAGTGTCTATTAATAAGATTGTCAATTTAATAAAAGCATAGCATGGAATTACAGTTAACTAAGCCTCAGTGTTATGGACAAACTATTAGGTGAAGAGTTTTATTATTTATCCAGCCAGTGTACTGCGTACAGAAGCATTTTCTGAGAAATTATTTTTTAAACTGTGTATGAGTGTGTGTGGGTGTATGTATTGTGGTTTTGTATACATGCTTTTGTACATAAGACATAGATGACTGTTGTAACTCTTGTAAAATGCTGAATATAAAACCCCTTTCACATCATCACCTAAAACCCATATTTTTGGCTAAAAACTCGGGTCTTAACAAAAATCCCAGGTATTTGGTGGTGATGTGAAACGTCCCTTTTTCAGCTATATGGGTCTAATGATCCGGGATGCAGACCCGGGAAAAAAGAAGGGTTTTTCCTGGGTCTCACACAGGACTGGTGGCAATGTAAAAGGTCCCGGGTTGTTTTTCAACCCGGGTCCTTCACAAAGACATCTGATTGGACAGATTTCTTTACTATTGCTTTGGCAATAGTAAACAAATCCATACCTAGGAGGCGTGTGCAGGGAAAGGAGACAGACAGCATTTTTTAGTACTTATAGGTCTCCTTTCTGGTCCATCTGCCTGCAGTTTCACCATTTGCCACTATGAATTTAGTACATGTATGTCCCCCTTTCTGGTCCACCTGCTAGTGGACCAGAAAGAAGACTTGCACATATTAAACAGATGAAAAACATGCAATTGCAATTGAGTGGCACCTACCAACTTCAACTATTAACATGAATTATGACAATGCCAACATGCTGCAAAAGAGGACAGACTTTTTAAAAAGATGCATACAGCTGAGAAAGTGTTCCCCTTATGTTGGAAATCTAAACTGAAAAATATGATATCTTTAATAAGATCCAGAACTCTGCAAAGCGGAAAATAAGCGTTATTTGTGAGTGCGCGTGCACACATAGGGCCTGACCCAGATAAGTGGAATTTGTGAGTGCACGTGCACACATAGGGCCTGACCCAGACCTAAGATTGTTTTTCGTACTAAAGTTACACACTACTAAGTATAATGCATTTCCTCTCACTCACGTAACTTAGCTGTTTTACATGTTCAGGACCCTACCTTAACATTTCCTTACGTACCTCTGGTCATACGTAAGTGTCTAACCCAGCCCATACTGTATAATTTAAATGCCTCCCTGCACCCACAATGCCTAGATTTGGCTTGCGTAGGGATGTAACACCCTATCATACGGAGTTACGTACAAGATACGTACGATCAGATTTATGATGCATAACATCTGCCACATGCATGCGCAGTGTGTTCCCACAGTCACATTTACTAAATACTTATAAATTAGTTGTCGTTATTAAGTCTGGATCAGGCCCATAATTCCATTACTGGTCTGGATTCTCACCATCCACACTATCATAATGGAAATTTTTTCCAACAGTGAGGACAGCGCAGAAATATTATGGTTGGGTCCAGTAATCATGGCGTGGTCTCGCCCACACACAGAAGTTGCGACGGCAGCGGGGGTCTGGATCTGGTCCTTTCTTTCTGGAAACTATCTTGAAAACAAAAGGAAGGAAAACATTAAAAGTAAAGTAAACAATTCAGGCTTAGGGGCATATCTAGTGAAAATGGTGTGATACCTGGTAAAGCAGCTCTCCACGTGTCTCTTCCCCTGCTGAA
>WWET01000186.1:421021-431602 GCA_011038615.1 Limnodynastes dumerilii | reverse complement strand
ATTACATTCTGAGATTTGATTAGCAAATGCGACAATTCTCTAAAAGCAGTATCTGAATATCATCAGGGTTCTATCTCCATTTAGTAATATGGGATTGGAGTCATTATGCGACAGAGACAGGGACAGAAATACTTACAATATTTCTGCCTTCGCTCCTTCAGTAACTTTAAACAATTCTTCTTTTTAACTAAAAGGTCTGAAAACGTAAATTTTTTTGCATTATCATATTAAATTGGTTTACTAAATAGGACCTTTATTATCATGCACATGGCTACCAGAAATGTTAGGGCTACACCGCTCCGCCTCCTAGGTGACATCACATGACCTTGGCCCTTACCTGTGGCTGGAGAGCTAAGGTGAGTGTCAGCGAGCCCCATCTCTCTCCTGATCCGGGACAAAAGCCCAGGCAGTTTTCCCCTGATCATGCAAATATATTGCATAAGAAGATGGCAAGTCACAGTAAGGAGCATAGCTTCTCCGTGTCATTAGCAGTACATCAGAGGCAGAATAGTATATTTTAGACACAGGGCCTACTCAAAAAAAGTCTAAACCCAAAGCTCTCCGGATAATAGATTCCATGCTTGCTCTGCTATCCACGATCGTGGAAGGAAGTTTCATATCTTCAGCCAGTTGTTTCAATAAATATGTTACATTGAAGACATATGTCTTCCTTCCCCAATATAATTACTGACATTGATGTATACTGAGAAAGTGATTTAATTGAATGCTTCATCAACAATTTTATGAATGAGGAATAAATACTTCTTTTCCCATACACAGCACTCGGCATCCTTCAGCAGCACAGTCTGAGTGACACATTGCTAAGTATGTTATTTGTAATCAAACTGCGGTAATATATTTGGAAGGATTGAGTCGTGGCCGGCTGCGCATTCTCGTTTTCTGGAAGAATGCATGGAATTGAAGCTTTGAAAATCTTAATTTCCCAGAGCATGTTAAGTGCACTGATTACTGTGCACTATAACTGCCACATGTTGGGTGTACAGATGTCCAAACACGTGGGAACATTTCCATTTACTTGGAAACAAATGAGAATTTTCATTGTGTTTTTATCTTGTTTGGTAAACCTGTCAGCAGCCAAGCATACTATTCTAGGTGTTTATATAACTAAGCCAACTGCATTATCATCTCTCATGCTGCAAAGTGCGACGTCGATACCTCATGTACCCTATAAAAGAAAAATCCTTCCTGTCAGACAAAATAAACAGTTTCCATAGTCCACACATACATACACACCATAGATCTGCGCTCTGGTCAGAGCTGATCCCATGGCCCACTCACTGTCAGACATATATGATAATCACTGTACCACCTCCCAGCCTAGTCCCTGAACACCAGTAAAACACTGCCCCAAGTGGCAAGATTATAGCTGGGAGTGGCAGGAAAAGAATAATTCTTTGTTATTGTACAGACTGTTGTGTGCACTTCCACAAACATTATGTGGACTTATTTTACACACATACACAATCACGACAAGCAAAAGTGCTGCAAGATGTACAATCCAAATTAGTAAAAAATATACTTTTTGGAGAACAAAAAACAGCTAAAAGGATAATCTACTTTTTTCTATGATTTTTATATTGTCAAGTTTCCTGTCCTACAACTAATGTCTTTTGCATAATCGCAGTTTTTCTGTGTTTTGCACTTGATTTTGGAATATTTTAATTAATTTATTGGTTTATTTTAATCTGTTCTTTAAAACATAATATAAATAAAAGTTTGGTAAAAATAAATAGCAAATAACGGAGGGCCCACTCTCACACCATCCTTCAGGCATACCCTAATAAAATAATGACACTGAGACATTGCTGCATTTAAAAAGTGAGAAGACATGATGACTATTTATTGGCAAACCAGATGTGAACAGGTGGCCAATAGCAGATGATGTCTCAGCAGATACCTTGAGACAATAGAGGACAACATCTGCTGATCTTGGTACCAGAAAGAACAGTCAACCCATCATTACAGCTCATCCCAGTACCTGGAAGAAGCCATACCTACGGACCCACAGGCGCATCTTCTTACCTTGAGAAAGCCACGCCAGGCGAAACGCGCGTTGGTAAGGGGGTTCAACCGAGGTGCACCTCGGTTACCCCGTGCTTTTATAATTCTACACCGTTGCTCTTATTGTTTTTGTGATATTTACTCTTTTGATCTCACTGGCCTGTTCACCATTTAATTTATTGGAATTTACTTTGGTGTTGCTTCTAAGTCGAGCTGCACGTGTGCCATATTGCCGTTATTAGCAGAGCTGTATTCAATGTGAGACGTCGGTACAAGCGTGCACACCATTTCATTTATTTATTGAAATTTCTCCGCTATTGTTTCCAACCTGAGCTAAATGTGTGCTACACTGTTGCCATCACTAGATGGTTAGGGTGAGACGCTAGTACATATTTAGTAGTGTGTGTTCACTTTTTCAGCAGTAGTATTGCTATAGCCCGTTGCATTAGAACTGCAGTAATACTACCATTTAAATTGGCTGTGTTTGAATTATGTTTTGAACCATACTGCCACGACTGGAGTAATTGGATCAATTGTATTTATTTAAATATTTATTTATTTATTTATCTTTGAGACTTTCTTTCATACAGGTGTGCCCAGGTAATTGGACCTACCACGGATTTTGCAATAAGGGGTATTTGGGCACTTTCAGATCAGTGTAGGGTGAGATATACCCCCTATGCGGGGCGAAGTTCCGCCGTGAGGCGGCAGGCACCCTTTAGGCTGACAGTGCATAACCCTCTCCAGAATAGGGAGATCCGGTGGTCCTGTTCTTTGGGCATTCCTTTTAGTTGATCCAGTTATCCCAGTCATGGTTATTGGCATTGAGAAATCAGCTTTGTGAGACCTATCATTTACGAGTATTTGCCACGGTGGATATTTTAACTATATTTCGCCCCCCTCTCTTTTTTTATATGTATGCATTAAAATTTATATTTTAATTGTCATTATTGTACTAATCAGTAGTTTTTCTATATAAATGTAAATCTATTGAACCAATTAGGTGTGCACTATCAAATGGTCCACTTTTCTCTCTTCTTTCTATAATATACTATGCTTGGACCATCTATATAGCAGCACCCTCCCATCATTGTTTGGGTATAATTTTTTTCTAATTATTGTGTTATTTTCACTATTATCTGTGCGGTCTTTCCCCTCCCCCTTTCCTTGTTTTATTGATACCTACGGACCCAACTGCTAGGGTTTGGTGTTCAGGCTTCCTCCCTGGGCTGTGCTTTGCAGACCGGTCCCCCTCCATTTCATCCAATCTTCTTTGCACCAATCCCCACTTTTCACTCATTCCTCTTTCCGCCAATACACATTTGCTAACCTTCACCCCCACACACACACACACCCAACCCCACCCCCACACAGCTTCTGCACAATTATGCACCGTATGAAGGAAAAAGGAATATGTTAAACAACAATTCTAAAACAGCTTTAAGGGAGGCAGGGAGAGAAGCAGATTCTGGAACAAAAAGACCAAACTTAATTATTTCTGAAATAACCTAGCATCCCCCCTTGCAATAAACAGTCATAAAATTAACCCTGACCTTCTGGTACAGAGTGGGATTCCGGCCTGTTGTTCATGCTCCTGCGGCCCTATGGGGTCCTTGGTTTTTTTATTGTACTTTTTAACATTTCAGAAAATGTTGACTTGGGATGAAAATATTTTATTTGTGCTTTCTTAATAAAATGCAATCCGTGTGTTCTTTACAAAGTGCAACATTTTTGAGTAACAATTCAACTACACAAGTGCACCCATAATTTTGCCAAAGCACACAGGTTTTCAGAGCACGAAAGAGGTGTTTGCAGAAGCGCAGAAGGTTGCCCCAGCTGATTGGAGGACAATCACTAGTAATGTAGAGACCTGGATTTTATTTTGTGGAGCAAAATTATTGCAATGAACTATAGATTTGCTTGTAGTACACTGGGGCCTTTTCACACAAGGTCTAATGGAATCTATTTCTCACTCTCCAACGACACTTATTAGGAGAAGTACATTTCAGGCATAATACGGCTACCCTGGCAGAACATGCCAAACAGAAAACAGAATGTATCACAGATCTTAATTCTTTCAAATTTAAAAGCTAATTTTGTGTCTTTTAGCTCATTCTACATGTAGAAGAGGAAAATTTATGAACTAGCTCTCTCTGTTAAATGGAGTGCTAATGGGCCAGTACAACAATTCAACAGGTGCCAAGTAAAAATATAGAGACATTATTAAATCATTATAAATCTTAATGGTAGAGAGAAGCATATTCACGATTTTTTTCTTCAGTTTTCTGTCTCGTGCCAATTTATTCTGGGAAAACTTGCGACATCCCACACACATCTATAGCTAAAAATGATTCATCTGAATAGATTTTTCAGTGAATAAAGCCTAGATTCAAAATGACTTTCAATTACATTAAGTATTGAAAAGTAGTCTATTTGGGCAGCCATAGTACCGCAGTAGTGATTAAGTTATATTGTGTTAGGGACATTATCTATAGTGCTATACAATAAAACCTGCTAAGATTGGGAAAACCAAGAACTATGGTACAGGTACATCATGAAAATTCTAGTATGTAGACAGCAATGCACAAGTGACATTCTTTTATTTTTATTTTTATTTTTTATTTGAGTGTTATAAATTAACTAATTGCTGGTGCCATATTCTTGCAAATATATCTTTTAATCAACCTCATTACACATTGTGGCCTACAGAAGGTTTCAGAGATAGATGAATAACTTTTTATTTTCTTTCTATAGTCTTTATTATATAGTGGTGACTAGGATGAAATCTGTATTGTAGGATGCAGTCTGTATGGTATTACAATTAATCGTATAATGCTATGACTGTCACTAAATTTGTATTGTGTGGCAGTTTCTTTAATGCAGTGTGCATCATATGGCATCACTTGGATGAAGTCTATATTATATAATGGTGACTAGGTTGAAGTCTGTATTGTTTGGCAGTCACTTGTATTCATAGCACAGACTAGGGCACTGTCTTCATTGTATAGTGTTGATTAGGATTTTCTTTGTTTTATTGTTGTTACAAGATTGTGTTCTGTATATTATTACGCTCACACATATACTGTAGGAGGGTCACTGGTGTTAAACATTAAATTAAACAGGAGTCAGCTAGTTTATAGTTTGCAGGGGGATACAAACACCCTAGCATTAGCCTTGGTTTTGGCAGCCACTTAAGAGCAGCATTATATAATTGGGAGCTACCTGTGTGATTTTGAAGTGTCTTGGAATGATTTTTAGTTTATTGTCTTTTCTTTGTCTTTCATGCATATCGTTCTTTCCCCCACAGTCGGTCCAAAAAATCAACCGCAAAATAAATTGTTTAATAAAGTTGTAAAGTTTCAAATGATATCCATCTAATACAAAGGAAGAGGAAGAAGGGAGACACAGAAGGTTAATATTTGTCCAACATTTTGTGGTTCCTTCCCATAAAAAAAGTGTATTCTACTTTATAACTGCTCTGGTTGTTTGAATATAATACATTTTCCTCATAAAGATGTATGTCAAGACTACAGATAACCCTGGAAACATTTATTTAGAAGCCAGCATGCAGTAAGGCACAGTACTGTGCATCTGCATACTCTGTCTTTATATTATCTACACCGCAATAACAAAAGTGCAATTTCTCTGACAATTATCACTCCATGTGCCACCATCTATGCCCTTAACATTGCTGTTTTCCCACCATGAATGAATGGTTCCAAAGAGGTGCTAATTAATGCTTACAAAAATACATTGGTGTCTTAAATCTGGATTTATTTGGGGGCTTCTGTAGAATTAAGACAATAAAATGCTATTTAAATATTGATGTCATTTAATAATTTAAAAGAATTACAGCTAGGCTTGGTGAGGAATTAAGTTTTTCTTTTACACAAAGCAAGTAGCACTTTTCTTTGCTACGTAGTATATGCTGAGACTAATGGAAGTGTATCAAGAATATCTGCAACTTAATTTTATAGAACTGACCAGCAGTAATATCTACTCTGCTAACATGAAATCATTACATCTCCAGCTATGACTTCTGCATTAAAACAATGTTTGAATAGGCATTAGGGGGCTTAAACAAAATGCCTCTGCTGCATAAATTGAGCGTGGTGGTTCTTAAACACATTCTGCAGATCAAAATAATGTACATAATCTCACTCTGAAGAATCTAGCCGTTCAAAATAATTAAAGTCACTGTTTTTTTATTTTAGAAGACAAGTCTAAGGTGACTAATATACCTATATAAAAGATTTTAGAATTTACTACCAGGAGATACAAAGATATTTGCATCACACTCTATTTTCTTTTTGTCTAATAAATCAACATTTTTAATGTGTCTAAGTAAGAATATTTTCCTCTACATGGAGACATTTGGAAAAAGAAAGAAAGAAAGAAAGAAAGAAAGAGAAAGAAAGAAAGAAAGAAAGAAAGAAAGAAAGAAAGAAAGAAAGAAAGAAAGAAAGTCTTGAAATATTTTTATTATTATTTTTATTAACACCCATATCACACCCCACTTTGACACTTTGAGCACTAGTTCAAACAGAAGCAACTCTCGAAAAGGTTGTGCTGAAAATGAGCATATGTTTTAAGCATGTCGGGCTGTGTTATAACTAAGAACAAGGGATTTTATTGAATGACAATCTCCTTCATAAGTCACATGCATGATTTAAAGATGAAGCAGGAAAACATGGCTCCTCTTGTGCCGCACTAAAACCGATGACAGTCGCTGCCTCAAAATGGTGCTTTTAGAAATAGAGACAGAAGAAAACTTATTTTCAGCTGTCTCTATTTCCAAAGACAGCCATTTTCACACTTTCTTTCAGAATGGGTAAGTATACCGATTGGCATACTCACCCATTCATTTTTTGGAAACACTGCATCAGACCAGCTGCACCAAAACTCCACAGAGGTGAGTAACACTCTCTGTGGAGTTTTAGGGTTAGGCAGCTGGGAAAGGAGGGTTAGAGTTAGGGTAATGGAAGGGGAGGGTTAAGGTAAGGGTTGAGGTTAAATTTATACATACCATTTTCTTCTTCTTGTGGGGATCACAAGAAAGAAGACGCGGGGAGGCAAAAGCAATTGATTTTCTAGCCAATTCTGGACTGGCTGGGAGAGAACAGCCCTTTCAAAAAAGGGCCGTTCGCAACTGCGATCCACAACCCACTAAAACACCTACTTTCTCATTTTAGTATAGTGGTACAAACCCTGCACTAGTACAGAGCACACAGACCTATTACTCACTTCAGTCATGCCCAGCGCTAATAAAAAAAAAATAAGTGTAAGCACAGCGCTGAATCAGCTCCATGATTAGATGCAGTCTTTGTTCCTCTGATGTATAGTTAATTTTTTTTTAGCTAAAAGAGCTATTACCTCATCAAATAACTGTTTCATTTATAACTGTCCATCTTGTAGAAAAAATTGTACAACCAATGTGTACAATTCAATTTTATTGCATTTAAAAAGCTTAAAAAATATTCGTAATCAGAATTTTGTTTGACAAGTAGAACGAAGTAAGTGAAATTTATTTATTGATGGATACCATAAACTAAGTAAATAGCATAACAAATGACAGTATTGTAAACATGACCAAGCTTACTTTGTTTCAACCCAGAGATTCTAGATCTGCAAAGAGACCACCTGTGATTTAACTGTGCCAGGACTTTGATCTCCATAGTGGCCAGGTTTGGATGTTATTGTCACAGTATGTATCTAAACTATAGGGGTTCGACTAATTGGAGACTACCACTAGCTAATTGGTTACTTTAGTTCTTGTTCTCTCCCACGACCTTTGAAGGTTACCATCAACATTGCTGGGAGTCAGTGGTGTCATCAAGAAGGTCAAAGGTTTCTCACAGCCTCCCAATTGGTTTGGATTATATCCAGACCTTCATTTCAGATCTATTGCATTTATTTGGCCAAACTGGAAAGAGCTCTCATTTTTTTTTTTCAGGAAAAGTGCATAGCAATTTCATACACTCCACAAGAAAACACTACAATTTAGTTTTCTTAAGAAAAAAAAAACTTAATTGGAATTGTATCCAGTTCACATTTAACTGGCCCATGCTTAAATAACATGACCTGCTACTCATATTGTATAGAGGCTTATGAAGATCAGTGGGGGGATGTCATATCCATTTTCATGGCTTTGGCAATTTTGCTACATGAAAGTAATATTACAAAAGCTACTGCTAAGCTTCTCTCAACTTTTCCACAAATGCTTTTGTGAGTTCTCCAAGCAGTAAGAGAAAATGCTTACACCCGGGAAAATGAGCATGCTGTGTAAGATGATACACAATATCTCTATATACTTCTTAATTCCCCCGGGCCCTTTCTTCTTCGAATCAAAGTAGAGCCAACATATCCACAATATCAGATCGCCAACAGTCATTTGGTCTCTTTCACAATCCAGCATCAACTAGAGCTATGTTTACAAACAGACTGGGCTCAAATATAGACATCATTATTACAGAGAAAGCGTGGAGCACTTTGTACAATAGACATAACCAATACTGATTATATTAGGAAACGTAGATTTCTAAGAGGAGTTCCCAGTTGCTGACATATGTCAGTTATTAAAAAAATATATTTTCAAGAACAGTAACAGATGAATAAAATGAATTACATTTTAAAACACCATTATTCTCCACTGAAATGTGTTATTTATTTGAATTTAATTGAGAAATTTGTTCTGAGAGGTCAGTTCAATGACAAACCCGCAATCTGCGCTGACTTATTTTATAGCTGATATTTATTCCATTAGTTGGGGTTTTACTCCTGTAAACGCTCTCAGCAGGACAAAGCCTTATTTTTTTGTGTGATCATTTAAATAACCTTTGTGAGCATTGCCAAATGACTGTAACTTCAATTTAGGTCTGTTAGCAAAAAGAATTACTTCATATTTAGCAGATTGCATTTTTTGGGGGGAAATATGATTTTTCCATGGTTAAGTATAGTTCTTTGTAGCTAGAGTGAATATAGTGCATATTGAATGAAAAAATGGATACACACCCCTATGTTCATGATTAAGGACTGGATCCACAGGTCTGTCTGTTAAGCCACTTATGCATGCAAAGTGTATAAGTGTTTTGACTGGAGGGTGCGTTTTCTGGTGTAAATGATCAGATTGAAATGGAGTGTCCATACAGAAATGTTCAGGCCTAGATCGAGGTTATTTGCTCAACTGCAAATGGGCTCCTTTAGACTGACGCTTCCTCCCCCTTTCAACATAGGCAGTCCGAGCTAAATTTCTGCAGTTGTGCAATACCCCAAATACATTACAATATAATAATACCACAAAATAGCATTATATAGGGCCTAATCCAGAGGTACACCAAGGTGGTTCATAGCGATCAGAAAACACCCTCTTCTAGTACTGCGGCACATGTGCAAGCACTGCAGTAGCAAATTCTGAATCACATCCTTCCTGGTAACCATTTCAAGAATGGGACAGGCCAGAGTGGAAAGCATAAGCTCTGTCATCGCTATGTTATATGGGGACAGTGCAGAAATGCTAAAGTAGGGTCCTGCTAACATAACTACTATACATGCAAGAGGAGTGGCCTCCTCACACTTGTGCAGTAGTGATCTGGCATCAGACCTCTGTTGCTGCTGCTGTCAGAGAGTGGAGGTCTGTATATTCGGTTCATAGTTATTACTCTAATGCTGAAAAGAAAATAATAGTCTCTTATACCTTAGCAACGTAATACTTGCTGAGGTTTGTAATGTAAAAATGTGCAGATTATAATGATCAGGTTACACTATACTGCTGTAAAAGTTTCAGTACCAAATTATAATGAAAGTCTGCAGAGGAAAAAGATAAAAAAGATAAAAAGATTGAAGAGATTTGATATAACGCTAAGGATGCAAATTGCTCTCAGAGGGTTGGGATTCTAGATGACAGAGGGTGGGGTAGAGGGAGGGGTTTCTAGATGACAGAGGGTGAGGTTTTTATTTGATGGACGGTGGAGTTCTATGTGACAGTAGATAGGAGTTTTAGTTGATGGAGGGAAGTGTGACTAGGTGAAGGTGGGATGATTAGTTGTCTGAGGAAGAGATGTTTAGAGAGGGGTTGGGGTTTCTAGTTGACAGGGGGTGGAGTAATAATAATAATAACAACAACATAATATTGCCTTTTCAAGCACATACATCATAAGTACCTTCAATATTCCTAGTGGGCAGTATATCAAAGAAACATAAAAGACAAAGGCCCAGGTGCCAGTATGAGCCTATAGGAAGCTTGTTTACTGCAGTATTCCAGATAGAGTTGTTGTTATCTTTATTTGTCATAATAACAAATGACAATGTTTATTTACTTTCTATGAGGAAGGAAGCTGGAACATAGACCATACTCGTGTGAGGGATGTTGCTTGTTTAGTACAATACCATGCAGGAAATTGCTGAATACATAAACTGTATTATTGGTAAAAGTGAAAAAACTGTCCTAATACTTAAATAAATGTAAACCCTGTGGATGACTATGTAGGTTTATGATTAATTATGTTTGTAGGAAATATACCAAGAACTATTTGTCCCTTGGAGCAGAGGTCAATTCTTGAT
>WWET01000186.1:359840-388811 GCA_011038615.1 Limnodynastes dumerilii | reverse complement strand
TCCCCCCCCCCTTCCCACTTCTACCTAATCCCTCCCCGAGGCAGCATTACACCACCTCTTTCTACCTAAATTACTCCGTGCAGTCTATAAAGATAGTACGGAGGCAATCTACATACCAAACATACATAGATTGCATGAAGGACCTACTACACATACACAGCTGTCCTTTACTAAAGATAGGCACATAAGAAGTGACTGTGAATACAGGCCTATGTGACTAAGTGATAGGCATATATAATTGTAAGATTAACAATAACAGGGAATGATGGTAATAGAGAAACTTTTTCTGCATGTATATCCCTGAGGGATATGCAGGTTCTATAATACCCCGTTCAGATTACCATGAAAAAGCCGGGGTTTTCATGAAATTGCCGGCTTTCATGAAAACCCCGGCTTTTTCTGGCAATGTGAACGGTGAAGCCGGGTCTCTTTAGCCGGGTCTCAGACCCGGCTAAAAAGAAGGGTTTTTGCCGGCTTTTTTAAAAGCCGGCTTCACCCGTTCACACTGCGGTGAAAAGCCGGCTATTTAAATAGCAGCCGGCTTGTAAAAAAAAAAAAAAAAAGCAAGAAAAAAAAAAGCCGGTGTTTTCAGCGCAGTCTGAACACACCGGGTTAAATTTTCTTAAAATTTTGCCCACTGCCGTGTGAACACACCAGGCTCAAATTTTCAAAATTTTGCCCACTGCCTAAAAAGCTGGCTTTTTAGGCAGTGGCAATGTGAACGCAGCATAACTAACTATGTAATTGTTGTTTGCCTTTTTTGTACATTGGAATATGGGAATTGACTGGAATTTGATTACATATCACAGTGTATAGCATTCCACTATATATGAAGAAGAACAGTATGTAGCAATGTTCTTTCATTTTCTTGCAATCCAATATATATTTTTTTCCTTAAACTTCACCTTTAAACCTAAATAACTTCAACATTCTATTATTCTACAGGTTTCAAGGTGACCTCAAATATAGTGGAAGACCCCATACATATTGGAACCTTGGAAAGAAAGAGGCGGATGCAATAAAAGTACAAAAAAAATCAAGCTTTGCAATGATACCAAAAGAAAAATAACACACTAATAATAGTTTTGCCTCACAGGCCCTGAGGAGCACTTAATCATATCAGTGTGGCCTGTTTCTGACACAAGCCTACCCAGAAACCCTTGCATATCATCCTGAAAGCTGCAGCTATTCTGAATCATACTAGCCTGGATCCCATTGCTGGGACTCGCTGACAGATTCCTGAAGCCCTGCATCATTATCATGGCAGAAAGGTCTATGCAAATGACCTCCTGTCATAGACCAGACCTGACAGGTTCATCTGACCTTCACCACTGAAGGTGAACTGCCAAAAGGTAGACAGAGGGTGGGGAGGAGCAAGCAAGTTAAAATATCTATGTTAATCCTATATTTTTCAGCATGTACGTATGATGAAATGATTAATATCTCTGGAATTTGACACACAAGATGTGCTTTGGTAATCCGCAGTCAGTCACATAGTTTTACAATCTTTAAACCTCTGCTTTTAAGCTTGAAAAAAAAAGTGTTGTGTTACTGTCCTCACTTGTAGGTGTCCAATTTAAAAGTGATTAAAGGCCACACAGTTGGTGAAGCACTGTCGGAATCTATTAAACCCTCTCTATCTGATACTGGAAAAATGAAATGGACACAAAAGTGTCTATTATCAGGGTGAGACATCATCATCTTCACTATTGTGGTAACACAGGACTGTGGGCGGATTCCATTAACACTTTGTACCTTCACAATGAAGAGGTACTGTATGTAGAATAGATTTGCTGTCTGCCTTTTAACATCATTTTTTCTCCTTCTTATAAAGGATTAAAAGTGAAACAAATGAAACGTGTGTTTAAAACCGTAATATTTTTAATGCTCTGCTACATATGCAAAGTCTATGGGACGCATGGAAACAGTTTGTGAAACATATTGCTCATTGTACAATTGTTTTTTTTTTCAGTTGAAATAAATTGATGCGCACACACACACACACACACATACTCACCCCTCACACTTACTTACACTTAGGAGAGTAATCATTAGCCTATGGGCCCCGTGCCTTTTAGGGGCTCAGCAACAACAAATCAAAATAATATTGATTTGATCTTGAAAGAAAATTACAGTCAAGGTTTCCTAAATTGTTTCTAAAAGATAGAAAAAAATAATCAACTCAACAAAACGAAAACTTACATTAATGTAATGTACCCATTAACAACTTAAAGTACATAAACCATTAACATAAGAATACCATTACAGTTTATCTCTTAAAAGCTCATCTCCTGTCAAAAAGTTTCGGTGCAAGTACAACCTACGTATGTGTAATGTACAGAAGGAATGGTCATCTTCATCTAGTGGCCGACATGCACACTAAGCAGTTTAATGTTATCCCACTAGGGCGCATGCGAGAGTTGCCCTGAGATAATAAGTCATTCATATTTGATTATATCTTCCTTATAAAACAGCAGTTATAGATGCATACTTGACTTTAGTGGTTAATGAGTACTACTAAGGTCATCAAGAAGCAATTTGCATGTCTCCACCCACAACTCCTTTTTAGCATTCAGCCAATCATTTTTTTTGTTTAGTGAGGCAATTCTGCTTTCTAGCCGGATATGTAAAAACCCTCTACTTTAAGAAGACCATTGCTGTAATTTATTTGTTGTGGTTGAATGAACCAGGCATTTTCCCCATAAGCACAATGAACAAACCTATTGTTCCTTGTGTTGCCCTATCATTGACTTGCTGAGTCAAAGACGTGGCAAGTTCAGCTTTAGGCCGAACCTGCCAAGTTATATGATGTGAATTAATGTCCAGAAGAGCAGCAGCCAACTCATTCTGATTTAAGCTCTTAGGTTGAACTTGTCTTTAGTTGTGGAGGTGAAAGGCCATGGTGTACCCATTAATTAATCTAATCCATCTCCATCCACTTTAGTACTTCTAGGGGTGTGCAGTTCCAAGAATCATATTAAGATAAAGTAATGTCTAAGCCTCAGAAATCCAGAGCTGTCAGTAAGCATATGTTACATGGAAAAACTAAAGCCGTTTATAGTTTTAGAATCTTTAAATTCAACATTCTTTAAAATCAACTATTCAGTAAAATATTGTTTCACATAGGGGAAAAAATGAACTTAGGCTCTGCATTTAAATGGAAACACACTGTATGGCAACAGTACAAGGCAATCTCTTGTGACCCTTTAGGATTTGAGTTACCAGGGGCCCTAAAGAGGATCTAGTAGCAAACACAGTGGCTCACTAGGCTTATTCTTATTGCGAGGCCTTACAAGAGCTGAATGAACATTTATATATATACTGATAATGTTCTGAGCATAATTATTGTCTAAAGACATTTCCACATTTCTAAATGCTTCCCTAGAAGCTTGTTAACCACTTCCTATCCACACCATGGCAATGTGTTTTCTCCCCCTCTCCAATAGTTTTCATGGACAGCCATCTGTGATGTACATTAGTACATTGGTATTGTAGCCATGATATTCTGGTACTACCTCTACTCTGCAGTTGTTAGGTAAATCAAATAAAAGATTTCCCCACTGCCCAAACATAATATAAGTACTTGTAAATGTGAGCTAATGCTATTACAGCACTAATTATATTATACATGCCTTAAGGTTGAGTCATTGTCTAGGGCCTTAACATAACACCATCAAAACAGCCCCCCCACAACCATTTGTCCCAATAAACACATGAGGTTGCTTAAAAAGGACTCATCCGAGACCTTTTATTTTATTGTTACAATAAAGAGTAAAACAGTAAACAATAACAATAAACAATGAAGGAAAAACTATAAGTGCAATACCACTGGGATGGTGATGGAAGAAGGCAGTGCTGGACCTAGATTAAGCTACGCTTGACCAATAGCTAATAAGGTGGGGCGAATTATCGTCCCCACCGCCCGCTGGCGCCCAGTAAACCAAAGTGGGGGCATCTATCACCCCACTTGCAGAGGATGCCGCAACCACAGCTCCGATAAAAACTGGCGGAAGCTCCCAATAACCCTGCTGGACACAGACCCACCCATCAAACGAGACCTGCAACCCAGGCTAGGGAGAGAAAGAATGCCCATCAGGCTGTGTAAGCCTGGGCCCCAGAACTAAATAAATTAGCAAGACTGTCTTCCCGCCGCCCCATCTTTACTGGGAAAAACTAATGACAGAGATCACCACCGATTGATAAGATAGGTAGAAAATTAGGGAGGGAGGGTGGGCGAAAAGTCCTGACGATCAAGGAGGAAGGGACCCAGTGGATATGGCTTATAAAACCTCTTTGCTAAGCCCTCCCACCTTTACTGCCATTGGGCCCTCTAATCAAAATAACTAAACAATTACACAATTAAACAAACCTGGCCCCGCAGTTTTCCCAACCTTCTCAGGCTAAATGCATTAACCCTCAATTGCCCTAAAGGTTGTCTCATATCAACCTACCACTAGTGCTATTGTGCTGTGTGATGGAAGTCAAAGCATATTTAAAAAAAAATCATTTTGTAATTAATTTAATTTCCTTACTCTATAATACTGAAATACTATAAGCTTGAAAACCACATATCTGGGTGTTATTCTGACCGCAATATTGTGCACATTGAGTGTGTTTCCTTCTTTTTAGTACAGCCAAATGTACTGGGCGTTTAATATTATTTTGTGTGTGTCCTAGAGAATTTAGACTGTAAGATGCAGAAGGCAGAGGCTAATAATAGGGATTCACCAAATTAACTTTAAACAAGAATAATTTTTTGGAATTGAATGTTTGTTATTGTCTTACAAAATGTTTGCGTTGCAGGACAATTGGCCTGGAACTTTACACATTTCCTTTAGATCAGCTCCTGTTTTCAGACAATGTCATACTCTGATGCTCCGCCATCTCACTTGTGCAGCTTTGCACAAATTAGGGCACAGAAAAGCGTCCTTGCACTATGCATCAGATGAATTGGTCTTTGTAAATGACCTAGTACTCCTATTCTCCTGCGTTAAAGATATATATACAGAATGGGAACATTGGGCCGGATCCAGATCTACGTTCCCTTTACGTTTCAACGTGTAGTGTATTTAGGCTATCGTGATTACGATGCCCTTCCCTAGGCACTTCCCTCGGTTGCACATAGTTTTGCTGTTTTATGCTTTCCAATCTCTACCTTAACTTTTCAAAGCGTAATTCCTGTCGGCCGTAATGGCTGCACATACTTACGCGCCTAAGCGCGCCCATACTGTTTAAATGCCCCCCCACCTCCAAAGCGTAATTACGGATGTCATAGGGCTGGAACGCCACTTCTTTCATAGTTACGCTCATGTTACTAGGATGGGACGTACATACAGGGTTGCGTGCCGTAACATCTGCCTTGTGCATGCACAGTACCTGCAAGATAGCGTTTTTACAACTCCGGCTAGCGTAAATACCCTAGCGGGTGTAGCTCTGAATCTAAAACAGACTTAGGATTGAATTATGTACAAAACAAAAACCAATCCAAAACCCTACCTTCGCTTCTCCATGAGTATCTCTGGTCGTACAGAATGCCTTGTCATAGGTAAGTGCCTATACAATTTATATGCGGCTCCCTTCCCCGCCCACAACATAGTCAAACATAAAGAGTATTGTCACACCCTGACATAGGGAACTCTGAACAGAGGAAAACCAGTTAAGTACATTCAGAGATTCGCGCATGCGCAGTGCATTTCCACAACCCGACTTACACAAGCTTGTATAAGTCAGCTGACGTTATTAAGTCTGAATCCGGCCCACTGTGAATAACAACCATCATTATTTATTTTTATAGCGCCACCAATTCAAGTATTCATCATTCACACAATTCCCTGCCCCTTTAGAGCTTACAGTATACTTTCCCTAATGCACAAACATACAGACAGACACAGACATAGTTAACAGCCATTTAACCTACCAGCATGTTTCTGAAGTGGGTGGAAACCAATGCTCATGGAGTAAACCCATGCAGACACATACACAGACACAAAAGATAAATACTTATATGGGGGTCCAGATGTGTTTACCCTTTGTTATTAATTAGCTATTCATTATTCCTTTATAAACCATTCATGGATCAAAATGGGAGCAACATATTAAAAAATCCCTCAAAGATTGGTTCAAAGATTTAAGGACAAACATGGTCAAGCTGGTGATATTGTACCTGTCTACAAACATTGAAGGCAGACAGATCATCATTAAACCAAGTCGCTTGAATATATACAGACGCTTTTGACCGAGAATCATCTGGTTTCCCACAAATAGGAGTAAAAAATGAACACAATCAGAAAGATGCAAAGGTAAATTCACAATACACGAAATGATCTTTTAGTAGGTGTTCTAAGCATTGTGAAGACATGTTTGTTTGAAAAGTTCATCTGAAATTCCACTTTGGCACTCACCAGCTAGACTGGCTGCAAACCAAGAGCTGGAAAATAATATGGCCGTGCATTTAAGACATGTTTACTTTTCATCCAAAAGGGAGAAAGTGTTTCAAAAGGAGAACCTTCACTGTTTGTTTAGCTAACTTTTCCAGCTACACGGTACTTTCCAGCCAGTTTGATTAGGATGCCAAATCTGTTGAAGTGTTGAAAAGTAATGTGACTTCAGCAGAGCATGTGATATTAAGGTAAATCGCTCAATTAAACTGTTTCAGTGAGGACAAGTCAGGGAAGCCTTTCATTCAGTCTGCCTGATGCTAAAATCTCCTCTAAGAGCCACTTACACAAATACCTCTCCCTGTGTCTGCGGTATCATTAGTTATTTATTATGTTTAACCCAAAAAAAGTTGATTATATTGGACCGGATTCTGACCTTCATACATTTACCGCACACACGGAGGTCTAGCAGGCCGCACGGAGGAGGGACGTGACCTCCTCTCTCTCGTTCGGACTACCATAAGGCAGACCTAAGTCTCTTGTGCGGATCAGTGGTCTGTACGACTGCTGATCTGCAAGGAAACTGAAATCCCAGCGCACACTGTAAAAGTTTAATGCTCCCCCAGCCTACGTTACAGAGTTTAGATGTCCGGAGGGAATGCGCTGCCCTGTTGGACGCATGCCTGAAGATCCATTGCGTGTTGACAGATATTCAGCTGAATTCCGCAAGCTGCTTGTGGAATTCGGCTGTCGTGCGGCGATCTGGATTTGGTTCATTAACACAAGGGACAGGGCAAAACATTTTTAGATATGTCACAGAATCTTAATATAGTTTTACCAAACAAAGTCACAAGAATGAGTATATGTAATCATTACATTTATCACTATATATATCACTTTATTAACAGGTTTTACAATCTTACAATCTAAGGGCCGTATTCAGAGATCCGTTTTTTTTATGTACGCAATTATACGTACGGCCGGAGCAAGGAAACACCCACCAACAACCCCGACACTCCCCTCTCCCGGACGTGCTGTCGGAGACTTACGAGTTAAAGAAGAGCAGGTAGCCGTGCTAAGTAAATATTGTAGGTGTATATCACATAACACAATAGGTTGCAACTCGATTTGTAAAATTATATAAATTTATTCATCCAAAATATTGAGATCAGTGAAAGCTAATAATACAAGATATATTAGACCATTAATATTAAAATTGTAAAAGTTAGTCAAGCTGCCAATTTGTTAGTCAAGCTGCCAATTTGCGCAGTAGAACGTGGTATGCTAGTACAACCGTAGTAAATTGTGGCCACTAGATATAATATATTACCATGGTTTATTGTATGTTGCACCTGCAGGTGATGGTGAATTCAGGCACAATGTGCTAGAGGATAAACTTCAAAATCCGTTGGTGAGATGTGTGTGGGAGGTAGTAATAGTATCTATTATCACAGAGCCGTTGTTAGTATACGGTGAAATCATTCATGGAGTGGCTGGCATTATTATTAGCTAGATAACAGTTCTTGTAAATCCTCAGTGAGGTTTTGTATATATAGTTGCTCAAATCATAAAAAATGTCCACAGAGTGGTCTTACCACATGGGGGGCGAGATGGATTCGCCTCTACTAGCCGCTTGTAGCCGCCGTCTATCTCCTCTATTAGACCACCGTAAATAGCTGTAGGTAATCTCCCACACACTGCTTGCACATGGGTGGCACAGTGAAGCCAAGGGATGGAGCCGCGGGCGTCCCCCGCGCTACAAAACTTGTATCCACACACAGGAAGTATAGAGTTGTAAAAGCCGTACACAGGCACAGCGCTTTACTGGGAGCTTTAAAATAAGCAAACACTGTCTCCGTCGACGCGTTTCGCCCTGTCAAGGACTTTCTCAAGACGAGGTAAGTATGTAAGTGTCAATAGTGTCCATGGCCCTTCTTATAGGGGCTGATTAAATCCAAACTTTGTGCTGATTACTCCCAGTTGTGTAATTAACTCTGAGAGTACCCTGACACTCTGAATACATTTAAAAGAATAAAATAAAACAAAAGGAAAGAGTTGCAACCTTCATACATTTCGTTAAGAATTGCTACAATTTAAAGATGCTCAAGAAAAATCGAAGAATAATTATACATATGAAAAAGAAAAAAAAAAAGAAAAGAAAAAATTAAAACTTACGAATCCCTAGACCACTCTGTTCTTTCCGTGTGTACTTCCGAGCGTATATGTGCTCCATCCATGCGATTCTTTATAACCACGCCTCCATGCATTCATTTACATGCCCCACCCACTTTTATGTAAATTTTTCCGTGCGTCGGATTTCCGTGTGTATGTCCTTAAGTTCAATTCACATGTTTTAAATGGGTTTTTTTTTAGGCACTTACTTGCGTATGGTCAACGTAAATAGCATAACTAAAGTTGATCGATCCTAACAATATACACGGTGCTACCCTCGAAAATAAATCAGACACAGACCTGGTTTTTTAATTTTAGTCAGCAACCACTTAAGCTACTAGCATGTTTTTGGCATGTAGGAAGAAACCGAAGCACTTGTAGGAAACCCATGCAGATACGGGGAGAACATGGGACACAGTCACCTGCTCCACAACACTGGAACTGAGGATACTGCATTGTCTATGATGCCTGCTCAAGAGTTTGGCACTCGATTAGGATGCCTGCTGGACACTTCTGGACCCAACGTGACATGGATGGGTGATTGTTAGTTTTATTGTTATGGTTAGGATACTGTTATGATTAGGCTGCGGTGAGAAGTTGGTTAGGGTTAGGCTGCTGTAATGGGATGGTTAGTGTTAGGTTGAAGAGAGGGGATGGATAGGGCAAGGCTGCGGTAATGGAATGGTTGGGTTTAGGCTGTGATGAGGGGATGGTTAGGGTTAGGCTGCTGTGATGGGATGGTTAAGGTTAGGCTACAGTAAGGGGATTATTAGGTATAGAAATTACCCTGATTAAAAACGAGAGGCGGGTTAGGGGCTGGAAAAGTGAGTTGGAGCAGCACCTAACTTACTCTCAACTGTGAATACGGTCCAGAAACATTTGTGACACACGTTTGCAAATAGATGATAAGCCACCAGCAACTTTTAAGGCCTTTCTGCTGTAAGGGTTTTATTCTAAACAGTGAGAGTCCATATATTGCATCATATATCACATGTTTTTAAATTGAACACCTGAGTGCCTCCAAGTAGTTTCTGAGGACCAACACCCCTGTCAGCTGCTGATCCCAGACACGCACTTAGAAGTCGCTTCCATATGTTTTCCAGACCGAAGCACAGTGGGAATTAGACACTGTGCATGCCCAGAACGGGAGTGAGCACAGAAAGATGGGTGCAACAGCTGCCTATCCACCCGTGTCCGCCTACGTGCGCTCTGCACTAGAAGAACAGGGCGTGTCACGATATTTAAATGAAAAAAAAGTGCTGTTTAACGCGTTTATGTAGGTGCAGTAGCTGTCTAAGCTGCCTGCGCTTCCATGAAAATCACCATGTCAGGGGATGGAGTAAGTCTTAAGTTCAGGTCATTTTACATGGGGAAATGGCCCTAGGTATTAAAAAAACAACATTTGTGTACACATGGAAATGTTTTATTGAAATGTATGAATGATTTCATTGTTTTTAATACTTTTCTGCAGAAAAACAAAACAAAACATTTTTTTTCTTGCCAGAATAGCAGGGGAATGGCGCTACTAGGCTCTGGCACTGCTGTACATTATGTATAAGTCATTTTAACAGCTGTCCTCATAGTGTTTCATTTAAAAGAAAAAAACCCCATTCAAAACATAGGCTGTGACAATACAACTTGCAGCCTCTGCCCAGACGGCTCTCTCTGCGCTGGTTACATGCCTGCACTTTTAACCTACGTCCTATCCAGGGGTGCGTGTTCTGTCAGAACAGGACATATATTGCACCTCCCCATTCCTCATCTATAGGAACTGTGAATCAGGTCCTTAGGAGTATTTTCAAACAACTATTCATTTTAACCCTCTTTATTAGTCCAAAGTGATCATTCCAAACTTGTATTTTCTATCTTTTTTCTTTGTGCTAGAAGGATATTTTGGTCTATTTAGAAAAAAAATAAAATAGAAAAAATAAAACACAACTAGAAGGGAAGAAATAAAAGTCCAAAAAAGCCTGAGATAAAATTAGGAGGAATGTGTAATACAAACACAGCTTTTGCAACTCATCTCACTACTTCCCACACTGGAACGTCATCAGATGTGAACTGCATCAAGCAGGGATGTAAAGATGTATTTGTTGTGCTTGGCAGGGACTCACAAAAAGCCTAATCCGTTTAATGTTCACAGCCCAGGCTTCCATCTTTATTTATCACCTTCCCTATGTGAATTTGTGTGTGTATTATCGTCATCATCCCAATATAAAAACACCCAGCAAGAAGAGAAATGTACCCTACTCTTTCACCGACAGCGTTTTGTGTGTGACAGAGTGCGAGAAATCTATTCAGCAGATATGAGTGATGGAGACGAATCTCATTCCTTTAATTCTTAGCCTTTCAAATTAAAAGCAGAAACATTTAAGTCGGCAAGTTGTTACTTGTGAACATGCTAAGATTTTACAGATTCTGTGCACAAGATCAATGAAAAGTTTTTAGCCTAAAGAAAAATATTTTTTGATTCATGTTCTACATGTAACTTATGTAACTTAAGTAAGTAATTTGTCTTGTAGTTTTCAAATTAATGCAAAAGGGAATTACTTGTGTCCGGACTCCCCTCTTCTAGCCAAAAAACATACATTTGTTTAAAAAAAAAAGTAAAAAAACCCCCCAAAAAATACATTCCTGCAGTTTCACGTGATGTCAATAGGTGGCAGGAAGGAGCTAAACCTTTTTTCACTTTTGAACTATTAAAGCATCATTGCAAATTTGATGGAAGCCTTGTGATGGCCTCCATATCTTATTTACAAGGGATTTATGTGATAAATATACTCTCACCACTACCAACATACTAGAAACCACAGTAGTAGTGTCGAGAACCAACAGACATTAAGATGGATCAGAAAGATAAAGGGAGTTTCTAAATAACTCCAGGGGCTAGATTTGCAAAACTGCAGAAAAGGAAAAGTGAAGATGTTGCCCATAGCAACCAATAAGAATCTAGCTGACATTCTCTAGTCTAGTATGTAATAGGAAAGTGAGAGCTAAAATCTGGAGAATGTTACTGTTTTATCCTACGTGGTCCACCATTGTTTCACTACCTTTTTTTCAGGAAATTTTGTACATGATTTATAGTACTTAAAATTTCAGAGGGCCAGTAATATAGGTCACAACTGTATGTATGAATGATTGAATGTATGACTATATATACTGTACATACAATAAAAAGTTCTCCAGTAACACTGCTATTCATCAGAAACTAACTTGACATTCTACCTGTAAAATAAAATGCAGAAACATTAGCTGTACACATTTGCATATATGATAAGCCACCTGCCACTTTCAAGGCTCTTCTGCTGAGGGGCTCCTAACTGCAAACAGTGAGATTTCTTAGACTGGGTCATATATCGTGTTTTTAAATTGAGGGATAACACAAGTTAGGAGACATCCATAAAAGCCCCCAAAATATGCCTCCAAACAAAATGACAGTAAACTGTGGTTATTTAAATCAATCTATGGGTTAAACCATGAAAACAGGTTAATGAAACTACAGTCAGAAACTCTTCTTACATCATTGATATGGTACCTGGCAAAGCATTCTGGGACCTCTAGTGACAGAGCAAGCACGTATTGCAAGTATTGTTTTGCTGATTTCCTATATGCAGCTTCTAAGCAGGGCCGCCATCAGGAGGGGACAGCCGGGACTACTGTCTCGGGTCCGGACCTGATGGGGACCCGCCGATACTTACCTAGCTCTGTAGCAGCAGGTATTGATAGTATCCTACCGCCGTCACTTGCTGTTCTGAAAAAAAGTACAGTTCTTACAGTGTATGTAAACCAATTGATCTAGCAGATGCAGTAGACAATGATAGCCTTCTGGAACCGCTGACTAGAAGTACAGATCATTGTATGTGAAGGGTGGGTGGATTTTTTTTTTTTCAAATAAAGCCGTAAATGACTTGCTTCCCAGTGACATTTAAGTAACAGTGACCTCATCACATTTCATTTTACTAAGAGATTCTTCAATCCTTTCATTTGAGTATTCCGTTCTAAACATTATGTCTATGCCTTTCTGGTCCATGCATTGTGCAATGTGCCTTCTGATGTAAACTGGTGAATCCTGCTGTAAGATCATATCACTAATACCTCTAAATAGAGTTTATCAGTCCTTCTATGTGCTGCAAGAGCAGTAAAACTTCATCCTGCTTTCAAGAATTTTGCCTGCTGTATCCCGTGGCCTAAACTCTAATCGTTTCCATGGCTGTCCTCAGTTGAATCGAGCATCCTTATGAACTACATTCTGCCAGCTACTTGCAGCCCTGATCCATAGCGAGCAGTTCAGGGGGCTATCAGCCACCCACAAGAGGTTTCAAGTAGACATATCAGCCTATACCAAGAAAAGCTGGTGAAGGAGCCTTTTGGTGGCAGCAACAATCTCCTACAATGGTATGGGAGAATCCAGTAATAGTTGGTTAGTGGCTGTAAGTGGGAACCCTTATATTAATTAATTAATTGATTAACACATTTCTATATAGCATCTTCAGATTACGTAGCGCTTTATAATTTTAACAATCATTATAACAAGACTGGGTGGTAACAGACCGACTGGGTAGGAGAGAGGGCCCTGCCTATAAGCTTACATTTTGTAGGAAATTGGGGATTGATACATATGGGCTCTATATCACACAACAGACCACAGTGCTCAGTGTTTCTATATGATCCAGTCACACAGCAGTGTTAGTAGCTGTGACCAAGTTTGTGTTAATCATGAAAGGAAAGACATATAATATGGTAACTATAAATAGGGTAGACAAATGTTAAGGAATTAGCTTGAGAAATATGGTGAGCTTGTCTGAAGAGGTGTGTTTTAAGGGAGCGTTTGAAAGTTTGGAGAGTAGAGGATAGTCTTAGTGGGGGAGAAAGGTTATTCCTGAGAGTGGGTGCAGCCCGGGAGAAGTCCTGTAACTGGGAATCAGAACATTTGTTTAGTGTAGAAGATAGCTGTATGTCCTTTGAAGATCTGAGAGAACGAGCTGGGATGTATCTTGAGATGAGTGAGGGTGCAGTATTGTTGATGGCTTTGTAGGTTAGCAAAACATTTTGAATTTCATTCTGAAATATACAGGCAACCAATGTAGAGCCTGACAAAGTGAAGCAGCTCTTATAGAGCGTTTAGCAAGGAAAATCAGTCTAGCTGCTGCATGCAATATGGACTGTAAGGGGGTAATTTTATAATGTGGTAGTCCAATAAGGAGGGCATTGCAATAATCAATGCGGGAAATGATGAGTACATGAATGAGAGTTTTTGCAGTGTCCTATATTGAAGGTGTAGGAGTTATATTCAATAAATTAGGAAAAGTTATGTCCCATTTCAACAGGTGGCAGGTGGTGGAATATTCCTGTTACAACTGGTTGTTCAAAGAAATAGACCACTAACAGAAGTGGGAAGCCAGACGGTTATTACAGTGTTCAAGGTGATGAGTAGATGATATGGAGGTGGATACAATTTGAAATGACCATTGAATAATAAATAGCTGCTTATCGTATTTGCTGCCATTTCCTTACACTTTAACCAACCTCGCTACAATTAAACTAATGTTCGATACGTGATGTAACAAGCACTCTGTTGTATGAAGGTACATGGGAGGGCTCATCTTGACCAGCATTCAGACAAGCTGACATCTTAGAAGACAAGTTGAAGAAAAGAAGATATTATAAGTTAATGGGACATTGTACCAATATATTTCATCGAATCGGATGTGCAACACATCTGTAGTGATATACAGGTAAGTTATTATGTTATTTAGACAATGGGCCAGATTCAGATTTAAGAAGCAGCTTGAAAATAAGAGAGGAAAGTTACTCCTGGGCTAAACCATGTTGAGTGCAGGGGAGTTATATTTCATCGGCTGCAAACAGTATTAGAGTTGAGAGGGGATTTTTCCTGGCCCAAGGCTAAATAACAGTGTGATAGTAACGCTGGTCAGTATCTGTGTGCAGTAAGCAATTCAAAGATTTATCCCTACATGACAAGAATACAATTAACTTGACTCCCCTGAAATCAACATGGTTTAGCCCAGGAGTAACTTTCCTCTCTTAAGGACCTGATTCACACTTAAGAATCTTCTTAAAATAAGAACTTAAAGTCACACCTGGGCTAAACCATGATGATTGTAGGGGAGTCATATTTCATCTGTTACAAACAGTACTAGTGTTGAAAGGTGATATTTCCCAGCCCAAGTCTAAATAACAGTGTAATAGTAAAGCTGGTCAGTATCTGTGTGCAGTAATCAATTCAAAGGTATATCCCTGCATGCAAAGAATACAATTAAATGATTACCCCTGCAATCAACATGGTTTTGCCCAGGTGTGACTTTAAGTTCTTATTTTAAGAAGATTCTTAAGTGTGAATCAGGTCCTTACTTTCAAGCTCCTTCTTAAGTCTGAAACAGGCCCCATGTGCTTAATGTAGATGTAGATGTTTTTACTCCAATAGAATAATACAAATATAATGATAGACCAAAAAAAAACCATAAGCCACACCATAAGAATATAATAATTGTTGTGTACTTAGGACTAAAATATTTTTAGCAACATTCATTAAACATCACAAAATACAGAACACTTTTCTGTCTTCTCTTGTGGGTTAAAATATAAGTTAATAAAGCCCTCCCTGTTTATTAATGGGCATTCATATCCAACAACCACACATTCATTCATATAAATAATTCAAAAAGTAATAATATGTGTGGAATTAGCAGAATAGCAATCACCCTCCAGTGTTCACAGCTACATATCTCTCCATACCCTTGTATCCTGTCTTGTGTCTTTATATCCATGCAATTAAACCATGCTGAAGACAAAACAAAATCTTCTTTCTCTGGGTATACTCTTGTGTTATCTGGTTATTGTTAATTTATGGTAGACAAAGAGCCAAAAGACTATGCAAAATGCTATTGTTGGCAATGGATGAAGAAACATGGAAACCATAATGAAGATGAAGCATAGACCAACTATATTCTTTTATATAAATAAGTACTTATAGTTCATAAGACAGTAAGTGACTACATGTGATTCAAGGTATGAATGTTGCAACTAAGATGTATAAGCAGCAGATGATCATTTGTGCTGTTAAAGTCCAAACTAAAGCTCTATACAATGTCAGTAGCTTTTTCTTTTCTTCTGTTTAAGCATGTGTAAGAAAGTGACACTTACAACCCTACTGGGTATAGTATTTCAAGGAGTGTCTATACACTTGTTACATTTCTGAGTTACAGTACACAGAATAGGCATTTGCTGGTTAATTTATTAGACTGGAAGTATAGTTTAATCATTTAAATGACACTATTAGTGTCAGCAACAATTAGTGACAAAAGTACTGTTAATGAATAGCATTGACCAAACCACATAAATGTGCTGAAATACACTATTCATACAATATAGTAAATATGTATTTTTTTGTTTTTATAAGCCGTGATTGGACTTAAATAAAAACAGCATATAGAGCAATTTATTATAAATGCACTGATTTGCTCCCTATTCAGCCTAATTTATGTATTTACACGTTATAGTGAGAAGTAGGACGTCATTTACTAAGTGGTGAAGACTTCATTTTCAGTAGATAAAGACCTTTTTCACCCGAAAACGGTCTTTATCTCCTGAAAACAAAGTCTTTGCCATTTACAAAACTTTGATCGCCATGGAAACACGACGATCATTAGCCTCTGCACTCTTGATCAACGGTCCGCTCTAAAGAATGCGGGCCGGCTGAGCACTTTATTTACTAAATGATTGTTAAAATCTGCACTCATATTAAATATAACAACATCTCAGGATGGTGTTGGTTAAACAATTCCAGCGATCTCCCCATATACCCGCTTTTTGTCCCCTAATAGCTGTTATTAGGGGGAGAAAAGGGGGGGTATATATAGGGAGACCGCCAGAATACACAGATTTTGTGTTTTTAAAATAAATTAATTAATTAAGTAATAATTCCATACATTAAAATTAAAATGAAAAAAGTTAAGAAAGTTAACCTTACCTGTCTGGCGTCTTTCTCTGAGAGGAAGTCCTGGCGCATGCGCTATGTATTTAACTTTTGCGACTTGAAATTTTTCAAGTCTTAAAAGATAGCTACTGTGCATGTGCCGGAACTTTGTCTCCGTGCGAGACTGAACGTCTCCGGCGAAAATGCCACAGACCTTTGTAGAACCTTGCCAGAGGAGTAAGTATTCCTAAATACGATCCTTGATTACTTATTAAATAACGCTTGATGCGCTATTATTAGTAACTGGAGCCCGTACTTCTTTACCTTAAGTTTTGTTGCTGCTTTTCTGGTTCCCTGTAGCAGTGTTATGTGTTGTAATCTTATGTTTATATTCCAATTGTCATTTAATGTTCTGTTTTATGATCTGTTTATAGCGCTTCAAATCTTTCTCTAAAAAAAAAAAAAATAATAAGAATAATAATAATAACACAGCAATAAGGGAGGTTTCTTAATAAATATTATTATTTACTTATGGCATCTAGTAGCACCACTATACACTATGCTGCTTTAAATAAAATGCCATAATTCTTGCATTGATATATAAGCTGCAAATACTGAAAGGGTTAAATCGCACATAATAGCAATCTCAGACAAACATTAGCTATAATAAAGAACAGTGTTAGCTGTACTACATCAACACAGTGTGCTAGATATTAGCCTGTAGGCATCAATATGATATATATGCTGTCCATATGCTCTTCATATGTGGCCTATGTTTAAGCTTTGTGGATAAAGTGTAGCAATATACAAGGGTAACCAAGGAAAATCTGCCCCTTTATGATATCGATCTCAATTATTCCTTTTGTTGTCCTCATATCTGCCTCATTGCACTTTTAAGAAGAAGTCTGCATAATATCATTTTTAGAATCTTAGCAGAGGGGTTTATTTTGCATGGTGGGTTTTCATTTAAGTGGTTGCTATCATGCAGGGGAGCTGCAACCATAGCTTGGGTGGAGCCAGTGGAGCTGGGAAACTAAAGGGGTGCATAGAACACAGCCAACTGCCTTCTCCAGGTCCCTTATATACTAGTATTACATGTAGAATAATATTAGGGGTCTGGAATGTCACACTATATAATGTAAAGTGGGAAATATCATGAGCCTGGGAATGACACATATTATAATATAGTGTGATATATTAGGGGTCTGTGAATGGCACACTTTATGTACTATATAGTTTGCCATTCCCAAACCTGATATAAACCACATCTTATAGCATGTGTTATTCCCAGACCCATAATATACCCCACATGTGCTTTATATTGTGTGCCATGAGTATACTGGAGATGTGTAATGTATGGAGACAGGAAGGGGGATGTGTAATGGATTGGGGGTAGGGGGAGAGATGTGTAATGTAAAGGGGACAGGAAAGGAGATGTGTAAATGTAAGGGGGACATTTATGTGTATGGAGGGGGTGCAGGGAAGGTGCAGAGGGGGCACAATAATGCATTTATATCATTAGGGGGGAGATACTGAAAGGAAGATGTGTAACAGAGGAAGAGAAATATGCGATGGGGCAGATGTGTAATGGCAGCTATCTTCACAGAAGATAACCCAGCCATCAATATTCATTTAAGTAAAAACAGCACATCCTTTTAGCTAGCAAATGTAAGGGAATATGCTCACTCCGCCCCCTGCACACTATACTATGGGAGGATGGGGTTGGGAGGTGCCATAGCAATCACTTGATCCGGTTGCCATTAATCCATGCTACTCCTCTGTTATCATGTCAAAACTTTTCCTTTGTCTTTTCTACTGACTTCCAAATATACTTTGGCTTTTAATACCATGTGTAAGCTGATAACATAGGACCGTATTCAGAATGAAGAACGTCTGGTAATTTACGCACACAAAATGCATAAGTGGGGTGATTTCTATTTAGTGCGCCTGTGCAGACCATGGAGTTACGAAGCGCAATTGGAATGATGCGTAAGTAAATTCCATACGACAAAAAAAGCGCGCGAACATACAGATTATTAATAAGTAGGTGTCAGTCAGAATGTAAATAGCAAAAAATGGGCGTGGTAATGTAGTAGATGTGCGGTCGTATTTGCGAACATTTCACTTCTGTCACATATACGTGCGCTAATGATAAGGTTGCTTTCATAACACGGAAGTGTTCCGAAATTCGTTACTTTTGCAAAACGCACGGAAAAGCTTCTTAAATCTAAATCCAGTCCATAGTTATATTTTATTCCCAGGTTACTTTGCATCTTGAGTCAATAGTTGCATCACTGCGAAATGTCACTTAACTCTCCTCTGCAGGAAGCAGGTCTGGCATTCCTACTCTTCTGTCCTCCACCCTTACTGGCATCCTTCCTTAATCACACTAGTAAAGTTAATAGGAACTATGTATTGAGCTTCTGCTGGGCCTTCCAGAACTAGTTCCACCCACTCAGAGCATTAGAGGCAAGGAAGGCAGCCAAAACACTAGCAGGATGCGTTGGTGCGCTATTGGAACACTACCAAAGAGAAGCATCCACAAGAAGACTTGTGTTTTGGGGTCGGATTCCCACTTAAAAAGTTCTGGCTTCTTAAGTGCGGATTTTCCCTAAATTACCTACTACGCATGCATAGTAGGTTATTTATGCAATCAACGTACCAGTTAGGTCTTTAAAGACCGCACAGAGTAGTTTAAGCAGAAGGAGGCGTGCTAATGCCACCTTGGGGTGGACTTAGGTAGAAATGGGAGGGGGAGGGGATTTAGATTAGCTGGGGGTGGGGGGATTTCTCTGTTCTATAGAAGGAAAATACACACCTAACTCACTTTTAAGTGTGAAGACAGTCCCTGGTCTCAGTACTCAGTGACTAAACAATGGCTTAGTGTTGCCAGATGCGCACTTCCCAGGAAAGTGTTCAAATATTACTCCTAAACAGTTCTTGTTTTTTTCTATTTATTGTTTAGTAAATATTAATATTCAGTGGGGTGACATTCACTGCTTTAAATTAAAGATAAGCGTTTCGAATTTTGAAATCCAACAGATTTGCATTTAGAGGTTCGGGGGAAAACCAAACTCAGATTTGGATCTCAGATTTTTTTTAAATTAAAATCCTGGGTGTTGGATTCTATACATTAGTGCCGTTTATCATTATATATACATTTACAGACATTTATTGATGTTAATAACACAGTGTAGCAACACAAACAGGTACAAAATACAAGATTTTAAACTTTTTTATTTTATTTAACAAATCCAGATCCAATACCAAAACCAAAACACTGTGAAGATTTAGAACACTAAATTTTGATTTATCAACACTAAAAACACAGGGGTTGGCACTCATTTTTAATCCATTTCTAATTGAAATGCTTTTTTTAAGCAGTAATCACAATACCCAACATAGTTCAAATGTCTCAACTGAATTAACAACATTCATTATGGACAATAAAAATACATACAGATCAGCTTTACTATGAGCTTGTTCAGCAATACTCCAATTAACCAGAGGAAGAGAAAGAACGAACACACCAATTCTGCATATGATATTAGAGTGAAGCTTTTATAACCGTAATGGAGCCTGAGTATAATGTAAATTAAGGCTGGACAGGTGGAACAAGTCAAACAAGGAGATAGAGAATATATCTTGGATAAACAAAAGCCATCTATTAACATTTTCTTTTTACAAATACAAGATCTATCTAAATCAGTGCAACCAACGAATGATTGGATCATTCAGTCCAAAGGGAGACACCATATTTATCTACTGGGTCCATGTCAGTCTTAATCTGGGTACACACTACACTTGTTTCACCCAATAATTGGTCCAATCAAACGATTAAACGACTGATTCCCATGATATTGTGCAAATGTGTATGCATGCATGAACAAACAGCATGGTGTTATCGCTAATGGCATCATTTTAACTGATTTTATATATACAGCTTAATTTGCAAGATGAACTATGCATCGGCAGAAAAATCGTGGGAGCCTGTCATTACAAGAATCGTTAAAGAAATTGAATTGTGAGAAACAATGTGTATTGTGTACCCAGCATTATAGTCCCTGTACTCCTCAAGATATTGGTGGTGCATGTGCAATGGTTTTATATGGAATTACTGAGAGATTATACTTTGCATCAGTAAAGTGATATAAAACCAATTGGCTGCCACCTTTTCCCGCATGTGATATAGTTTGGTATGAGGCCTGCAGTAGTTTTCTTTTTTGTTATTCCTTTATTACAAATGCTTATATTTATTATATATGCACTCTAAGTAATAAGAGAGAGGGAATCCATACTTCAAGACTGGTGAATTATGGCACTAGCCTGAACAGAAGGAGATTGTTTAGTTTTGTAGGCTTATTACTGATGTACACTTTTGCCATCTGGACTCTTAGTAACACTTCTAGATAATGCATCTCCTCTGTCTAACATGCAAAAGTAAACTTTATTGGCTAATCTATCCTAGTGAAGTGCCCTATATTGACCTAGACTGTTGTTTCATGTCCTGTCCACAAGGCCAGTAGATCATTAATTTATCATAACATTAGGGCTTACAACATAAACCATGTAACATAACATTATGGCTTACAACACAAACCATATAATTTAATATTAAAGCTTACAACATAAACCAATAACACATGTCTCTTATAGAATATGTAAGGTGCATATCATATGGGTTAAAGAAATTATTCATTAAGAATATATTTCTATATTTACTAAACCATGCTATCAAAAGAAAGTCCTGAGAGTTAGAAAAAGTGCAAAAGCATATGCACTTATAAAGTCCTAATTATGCATTGAGCCCCTTCTCAATGCAACCTAAAAAACCTACATAAACCTATAAAATGTTCTCTACATAGAAGAAATACTTTCATTATTTAAATCCAGCGCACTATCATACTAAAATGAAAATGTAAAATTATAAATTTAAATTAACTTAAAAATATTATTTTAAAAATCACAAACAGAATATTATTGCAGAAAAGTGTGATTGATAAACGGATTCGTTCTTTTGAGATTATAGGCAGCATTTTTATGTGATATTTTTGGTGTGGTTGATTTCATGTTATACAGAATCTGCAAATATATCACAATGCCCAGAGGAATCCTGAAAAGGCACAATGTCAGGTAAAATATAAAGTAGGGGTGCATTATTACAATTTGCCATTTAATAAATTCAGCCCCTCACAATTGACATGGTACTTAGAAAAGTTAGTCGAGGTCAATGCTCTGTCAGCTGTCTTGAAATACAAACCTCTTTATTTTCTATGTTTGTGAGCATGGAATCTATTCAAGTCCTTTACATCCTATCCTAATTTCTTGTGGCCATTAAAAGATACATTTTTAAACACAACCTCTATCAGAATATGGTATTACATGACACTGTAACCTTTTTCCTTTCACAAAACCACCCTTTATGAATAAAACATAGCTGACCTTTAAAAACTTTGCAGTTGTACCAGGTGATTGCATATTAACAAGCTTTGTGAAGAAATAAGACAGGAACTGTGCATTTCACTTAAATTTAGATAATGGTACTATTTAACTAATTTATTATTCCACACAATAAAGAGACTATAACAAGTGCTGCAACACGCATCTGTTTAAATATGGCTGCATATCATTTCTTTTTTTTTTTTTTTTTGCCTAAAGACAGAAAATAGCTTTAATTATCTTCTTACAATGACATTGACTGTTTTTCATTCAGATGAAACAGCGCCAAATTGAGAGATGTTGTAAGTTCACACTAATGTCAATACAACAATTCAGACAGAAATAGATGTAATAAGAATATAGCACACCTAATACAAATGATTACTTTGAACTGACCTGTTTCTGAAAACATGTTCACACACACACACACACACACACACACACAGCGGTATAACTATTGCAACACCTTACATAATAAAGTTTAAATATTGATTGTCTTTATTCAATTCAAAATGCCAGAGCATGACATATGTGAAGGGAACATTCAAAGATAGCTAAGAATATAGAATTTAAGGGCCAGATGCCGGTGCGTAAATACGGATCATACGATAAGGTTTAACCAAGTCCTTACTGTGCAATGTGCATACTTACCATGTCCCACCATACATATACACAGTACAGATGCCGCTCTGTCCCGACCCATCATCAGAAAGGTTTCCAGCACGGATCCCTGAAGATCCTGATCTGTGGTGGAAGCCTCTGGGAAATGCATGCGCTCTTGTCACGTCTCTGTTTGACACTCGCCCAGAGCAGAGCAGAAGAACATATGCTAAATCTTCATCCGCTCCTAAGACTTAAAAGAAAAAAAGCAATTTATATTCTATGAAGGTAACTTCCGTTCAGCACTTCAGGTTATCCTGGATCCAGAATTGTCATTTTAATTTTAGATCTGCCAGCACTGGGCCACACAATCCAACCATTAATGAGTTTTGCTTTCTAACCACTCCCACTCACACAGACAGGTTTCAGACAGGGCCTGCCTTCATACCCTCCAACATGACCCATTCCATTAGGTACAAAATACTCTGCTCCTCAGTTTCCAACTGTCAGTTACTATGGTCATCACCATTGTTGAAGACGCAAATAGTTTTTTAAATATCAGTTAAGTCACTTAAACCAGGTAAGTGACTGTTGGAAGCCCAAGAGCGGATTATATTGTACCTAATGGAATGGGTCATGTCGGAGGGTCTGTACCTTCAGTTTTCAAACTCAAATGCACGAAACTTCTAGCAGCAGGGATGTAAGTAGAAGAACAGAAAGGAGTTGGAGACTGGGTATGAGGATGGAGGATTTGGTCTTGAGCTCGCGGTCAGTAACTGATTTGCACATGCACAGGCAGATATCAGATATTGGCAGCTGAAGATAGCAATTGTAACGTGGTCTATGAGTATTGAGAGCTGTTTATAAATACATTGGGCTAGATCCAGACTTAAGTAAGTGCTTGAAATTAGTTACTCCTGGGCTAAACCATGTTGATTGCCGGAGGAGTCAAGTTAATTGTATTCTTTGCATGCAGGGATATATCTTTGAATTGCTTACTGCACACAGATACTGACCAGCTTTAATATCACACTGTTTTTAGACTTTGGATAGGAAACATCACCTCTCAACTCTAATACTGTTTGCAACAGATGAAATATGACTCCCCTGTAATCAACATGGTTTAGCCCAGGAGTAACTCATTTGAAGCACTTACTTAAGTCTGGATCCAGCCCATTGTCAGTAGCTTAGAGATCTATGGGTGCAAGGTGGATGTCTGCCATGGACCGCCCCTTCCTCTCAACCTCTACCTCTGGTCCCACAGTAGCTGCGCCACTACCTAGAAATCGGGATGTTTTGATGGCATTAACAGTGAATAACTGTACTGTCAACTGAAGAAAGTCGACCATACATTAAGCAGTAATCATAACGAACATATTGTTATAATATTATAGTTGCCAAAATATGATATATTGTATGGCATGGACTGATTTCTTGAAATGCAGAGAAAATAGACTGAAAAAGACTATGAGACTATAATCACTTTGTTCATGCTTTAAGGAAAGTATGACTGCTGCTAGATTAATTCTACTAATGTCCATGGTAGTTGTATTAAAAAAGTCTATTGGCTGGATGGCTTAATAGATTTAGATTTAAGAGAAATAATAGAAACTATGACAGGTTCTGGAATATTTCTATTCTTAGCCATCATTTCATTGACCTGCGATGGGTGATTCTATGTGGTGTGCATTTTGTATTTGAGTTTTTCCTGTTTTAAATACAAGTTTTAACAATATTCAGTGTGACACCATTGGGTCCATTTATAATGGGAAGCCATAGTAGCGTGTCATGCAAAACCCAGGACTGTGATTTGTACCGGCTGTCTCCAATTGTTTAACAGATTGTAGATGCCAAAACAATTTCTATGATTGAGAAGATCACATATTTATAAACTTTATAACTGAGACTTCTTTCCATATGGTGCAGTGCAACAACAATGAACAAAAACATAAATATATCATTTTATATATACAAATACTCTGTATGTGCATGTTGATATATTTAAGGCTGATATTTAAATCTGCTTGTTAGGGGTGTTGCCCTGTGGTCACAGATTTGTTTCAGAGCATCAGACATTTTTATTTTCAAATAGCTCTTTAATTGAATTAATTTCACTTTGATTTAGTAGTGCATGTTGACAAATGATGCCAGGATTAAAGTTATGTCTTAAGTCAGGTACAAACTAAACAATCATCAGGCCAATTAGATGATAATTGGCTAATTGTATAGAGCGTATGCTGAACCAATTTATCAGTTAGTTTGCAGAGCTGATGTTACTGATGCTGTGTTGATCCTACAAGGATAGCACATGATCTGACTGAGAATTTGGAACTTTGTACATGATTTACCCAGCTTGACCGTTTTGTTGGGAGTTAACGTGAAACTCCCTTTCTTACATGAAATTCTGGACCAGATTCACAGACACGTAAGATTCATGGGCCTTATACTAGGTACTTTCCTATTTCTATGTACTTACACACAGAAAAACACAACCGAATGTGTGGGTGTGGTTAGTTGCAGCCACTGCTATCCTTGCATCGCACTTGCGTATATTTGTGATGCGTATTTTTAGGCACGCAATTTCTATCCTAAGTGTGAATCAGGTCCTCTGTGTTTAATAAAAGAGACTGCATTAAAAAGGTGGGATATCCAGAATACTGGAATCACTATTTGGCAGTGGCTAAAAATGACCACTAGATGTTGACCTGTATGAGTAATATCTTACCACTTACCATTTGATAACACAATCATATTGTATGAAGCTTACATCATTTGATTTTTGTTCTGTGTTTTAGTAAACCATAATGATTTATGGGGAATATTAGTGCCTCATCGCAGATTATAGGACACTGCAGGAAGATTTTTCCTAGCATTCTGGCAGGTTTACTTAATTTAATCTGAGTAAGCAATATTCCTATAAAATCCCTTACTAGATGCCTCTCCGGAGTGACCATAAATAGAAAACCAAAATATTAATATGTTTTATCATGTGTCTTCCCTTAAATTAGATTTTTTCCCCCTAACTTCCATTGTAACAAGAACAGGAGAAATCCAAACATATTCCAAAATTATGGCAATAAAGTTTGTATGCTTTATTGGACAATATCGGTTACAATTGCCTCAAGGTGGCTTTGATGTTGCTTTAACCTTCTGCTACGCCAGTTACCTCCTCAGAGAATAAGATATATATCCTTGCAATGGAAAGACAAAATCACTTACATTTGTCATTTAAACATTTTGGGCTCCCGGGATTGTCTCATACTATAAACTCTATGTGAGACATGTGTGGGGGAGTCCGTCTAGAACAGGCCTGTTACTTTCCTTTTGTTTCAAGAAAGCACGCAGAACAAATTTGCTTCCTTTAAACAAGGAGTGCTGAGTGTATTATAAGAGGATAACCTGATAGGTGTCTCCAATGTGCTATTAAAGTGTTTGAGGGTATCTGCCTTCCTGCTACAGTATGTCTACTACATGAGACAAAAATGCAATCAATTTCAGTAGAGAGCCCTAATTTATCACAGTGCCATCTCTTATTGCAAGATACAGGATATCTGCTTGCCATCACCCTGTCACTTTTTATTCATACCTCTTAATTTACTAACAGGATATGTCGTGCCAGTGGATTTATTTTTTACATGCTTTATGTTCCCTCACACCTTGACCTTTGCGCATCATTACCTACTCTTCATAGTCAATATATATTTAATTTTGCTACATAATTCTTATTTTAAAAAAATGTGTATATGTATTTGAACTGATTTTTGACCCGATCAGGTATCTTCCAAAGAAAAGAGGAACAATGGCTAACTAAGTAACAGTGGGTGCACAGATCCAGAGACGCACAAAAATCTGAAAGCAGTGCACATGACGTGCACGTGGTTGGAAAATTGCATGCGATTCAAAGGCACACGCAAATGTACATCCGGATAGCAATGAAGTACGGCATCAATGTAGCTATATGATTACTATACTGGGACAGAGAGTAGATTTTACTTACTATATTATATATCATTTAATATTGGACCTACCCAGACTTCCATTTCCATGCAGCTGGATCCATAACCTAAATACTATCATAGGTTCACAAGCTCTGACATCCAGGGCCTACCTTAGGGTTTTATCTCAAGCATACATAAAATCGTGAAAAATTGCACATTTGCAAAATGAACTCGGCCCCCGGCGGACAAGTAATTCTGAATGGGCCAGAATATATTCCAGTTTGTTAGCCAGATGTGTGTGCATATGCACAGTACCAGACACTGGATGCACAGAAATTTGGGAAATATCAGAAGTCTTTATCTAACCCATTATTATTTATATTTTTAATATTATTATTTTTTTTTATGTGCAAGGCTGTAGTGCAATACACATGCAAGGAAAATTGCCCTCAATGTTAATCCCAAATAGGAAAGACAGGAGAACATTATTAATGAAGTTTATTAGATTTTAGTTTGTCAAAGTGGGTTTTTCAAATTTCATAATTAGAGCCCTACTATGAGTCCACTTTTTTCCATTCTGTTTGTTGAAAAGAGTACATCGCCAGTGATCACTTTGTTCCTGGGTTACCTAATATATGTCCCTCTTCTGTATCTTAGTGATAACATTAATTAGTTTCATTTATTTTAAAATTCAGTACAATGTGCTATAAACCAATTGGATTTGATATACTGGAGCTTACAACAGTTTATGGAAAGGGTAATAATAATCTAATTTTAGTCTATTTTCTTTAGCTTTGGTATATATTGTATTGTTTTATCAATCAGCGTTTTAAGTGCAAATTAAACCTATTTGTTTAAAATGGTAAAGCAGTATGTAATCTGCTGCCGCTTTATAAAAACATTTACTATATAAATACATTACAGTGCTAAAATGCAGCAGCAATTACATTATAAAAGGTATTTTCAGTTTCTCTTTTTTTTAAGATTATATTTTATTTTTATATAGAAAATACATATTTTTAGCTCTGATTCCCCCCCTTCTTTGTATACTGTAAATTGTTAGCACAATAAAATGTAACACACCGATAGTTGTGCTCATTTGTTTTAAAGAAAAAGTAATACAGAAAATCTTTCATTCCATCTGCTGATGTGTCGGGGACTGTAATTCACTTTCAAGAGTCTTTTCTCTTTTACCTAGAATTAAACAGAGTGTGAACATTTTTCAAATTCTGCTTTGTGCTTTAACTCTTTTACAGCAAATGTAAGTGCAGGTGTGAAACATCATCTTAATAAGCAGATGAATACAATTTACATTGAATGTGACATTAATCATAATATTCATGAGTTCATTATAATGTTTCTCAAGCTGCAAGCAATGGATACTTTATTCCCAGGCAAATTATATGTGGCATTGCTATACAGTCTGATCCTAGTGTGCTAAGGCAGAGAATAACCAATAAGCAAAAACACTTTCTTACATGATATGAATGCCATTCAGAAAATAATAATCATCATCATCATCACCACCACTAATTATGTAAAAAAATAAAATAAAACTAAAAGTAAGATAAAAATGGATAACCACATTTCTGCATTTTTCTCCCTATCTCAACAGTGGGATTACATTGCTAAGAATAATGAATAATAAAAGCTAGTTTTGATTTAACTATTTTCACTGAGCCTAAATTTAAATGACAAATGTCAGTTTAACATAAGGGCCTTGATGTAGATCTGTGCACAAATCCGCATTATTGTGCCTGGCGTAAATAAACAAGGAGCTAGGAAAAGTAGCGCGGGCTGCTTGCGATACAGGCAGTACCGTTTCTAGGGGCGGGCGAGCCGTGCGATCGAACGGGGCGCGCCCCAAGATAACAAAAAGGGGGGCGCTTTCCACAGCCCTCCTTGTGCATTGGTCACATAGACCGCGGCTCTCACAGGCGCCGGCCACATCTGTTATGTGATGCGGCCAGTGCCTGTGAGAGCCGCGGTCTATGTGACCGCGGCATCATTCAGATAACAGTACTGGTATCGTAGCGTTATTCATTGCAAAAGATTTGTTCCTACAGGGCTCCCGTAGGAGCCCTGTATTCTCTGTACTGTGCAATGTAAAGGCCTGCCGCATATACAGCACCATATACAACATATACCGCGGCAGGGGCTTTTCAAAAAAAACAAAAAACACACAACTTTGTCCTAAGAGTCTGATCTCTCGTGACAAGTTGTGAGGCGGATGGGACAGCGGGACAGACCCCTGAAAGCGGGACTGTCCTGCTCAAATCGGGACAGTTGGGAGATATGCACCCTTCCAGACTCAACCCCCACCTCCTTGTGGAGCTCTGCTGCTTGCAATGTATTTATAAACAGCGCTCAGCATTCCCAAATGGAGTCCAAAGTGCTGTTTTAAGCTATCAACTTCTATCAGGCAGCAGTTCCGCTCTGATCTCACCCAACTCCTCCCCCCAGTCCTGCCATGTTCTGCCTAGTCCCACCCATTTAGACTTCGCCCCCC
>WWET01000186.1:338726-358630 GCA_011038615.1 Limnodynastes dumerilii | reverse complement strand
GGGCACAGTGTGAGTGTATAATGAGTGGGCACAGTGTGAGTGTATAATGAGTGGGCACAGTGTGAGTGTATAATGAGTGGGCACAGTGTGAGTGTATAATGAGTGGGCACAGTGTGAGTGTATAATGAGTGGGCACAGTGTGAGTGTATAATGAGTGGGCACAGTGTGAGTGTATAATGAGTGGGCACAGTGTGAGTGTATAATGAGAGGGCACAGTGTGAGTGTATAATGAGGGGGCACAGTGTGAGTGTATAATGAGGGGACACAGTGTGAGTGTATAATGAGAGGGCACAGTGTGAGTGTATAATGAGGGGGCACAGTGTGAGTGTGTATAATGAGGGGGCACAGTGTGAGTGTATAATAAGGGGCCACAGTGTGTGTATGTATGAAGGGGGCAGAGTGTGTGTGTATGATGAAGGGGGCACAGTGTGTATATGAAGATGGGGCACAGTGTGTGATGAAGGCGTAACACTTGAAGGGGGCACAGTGTGTGTGTATATGAAGATGGGGCACAGTGTGTGTATGATGAAGGGGCACAGTGTGTGATGAAGGGTTAACAGTTAAAGGGGGCACAGTGTGTGTATGGTGATGGGGGCACAGTGTGTGTATAATTTATTTATTTATTTGGGGGGAGGGGGGGCGCACCAGATATTTTTTCCACCCTGGGCTCTGCTAGGTCTAGATACGGCACTGGATACAGGAGCCCGCATAGTTACTGGTACAATTGGTTAACCACAAAATTTGCCTACTTACACTAATGTCTACATCTGAATTAGGCTAATTTATTCATTGACTATGTACAACAATACCTTCCCTACAGAGCCCCTGATGGTGGTGAGGAGGATCTTTGCTACAGACCTAAGTCTGAAGTCTCAGGTCGCACACAGGAATATGCAGCATATTCACTAATATGGTTGGCAGACTAAGGCATAGTACACCCCATGAGTGTACCCAAAGCTGTACAGGAGAGACAATCACTGACCACAAATGCCAAGATACAGAATACCAAAGCTCCACACTGCTACCAATAAATACTTACCAGAGTACCAAGACAGAGGAATATGCCCAATAGCTGTATAGAACAGCACAGAGCAGGACAATTTCCCATATAATTCCCGAATAGGGCTGGTACACAAGTAGCACAGACAGGGAAGCTGGTTGTAGGGAGGTAACAGATTAGGCATCTAGAACAAGCACAGAAAGAATTGACAGTAGAATACTGTGACCACATGCACAAGAAGATGGACTTTGGCAATGAAAATGCCAGAACACAGGATGAACACTGGGAACAGGTAAGGAGGACAAGTCAGAATGCCGGAATAGGTGCAAGACAACAAGCAAGAACACAAGGAACAGGAGCACAAGACACAATATGAGCAGAATGTAGTATAACAAGTACAGGTCAGACAAATTGAAGAAGAAAAAACTTGTCTCAGCCAGGCTGCTCGCTTTGAGCTGTTGTGATTACTTTACTTACACTTTTTGCCACTGTTGTCTAGAAGATTCAAGATTTATATTATAATTTGAATGAGTTAAATAAGCACCTTATTAAACATCTGCTGTTACTATCCAATCAGATTAGACTTTCATTCACAACTTCTAACAAATTGTTGAATACTATTAAACAATTATATAGCTTCAATAGTCACATGATACTGGATCCAAACTTATAAAATGTGGGCAATCCAGATTTCTAAGCTGTCTTCATTTTATGACAATGGCAAATGAATCTAAAGGCAGGGTCAACCAATGTAATTCCGTATATGCAAGGGGAGTGTTCTCCCCTCATTTCCCCCTCAAGGGTTAAGATACAATGGGAATCCTTCTTTGAGTTCCGAGCGCAGCCGAAGTGGAGATTTGAATCCGGTCCATATACTGGGAACTGGTTACTGGACACAACTTTTGGAATGACCACAGGTGAGGCCACATTACACTAGGTGGATTGTTCAGGTGCCACACTGAGCAACCATTTCACTATTTGCATTGCTACCTGGTTGAACATTCATGACATCATATGACATGAAATTATGCTTTTTCACAACCCTTTTATTGCATTTAAATATGTCTTCAATACATAATTATTTAACTTGAAATATGCTTCAAAAATAAGGATACATGGTAAGAATGACATTCACTATGGGCCTGATCCAGCGTTACGAAAATTCGCACGGCGAGCGAATGCGTACGTTCGACCGTGCGAATAAACATACATGCCCCTAACACTCCCATAGTAAAGTACCTGCTTACGGCGCCTATACCCTACACTGGGTACGACCGTCGGCCGTACGAATTTTCGCACAAAATACGCTGAGCGTACGGGCTTAGCACGCCCATACTGTACAATTTAAATGGCTATCCCCGCCTCCCTGTAGTAAAACGGGCGTCCAGCCGACCATCGTAAAGAACGCACGCCCCGCGAGCGAAAAATACGCTCACAATACGCCCGCTATTCGCTCATGACGCGCGGGCGACCGGAAGCTGTCATATTGGGCATGCGCGTTGCGAATTTTTTCCCGAATTTTCGCATACGCTCGTCGTACGCTCGCTTGCAGTTGTTGCTCTGGATAAGGCCCTATGAGAATAAGAAGACTACAATGCACGCTGTCTTTAAATAATAAATTTATATGGTAAATCCTGAAAACCTGGTAATATCAATGGAGATTTAGAGATAATTAGGCAAAATTTTTGGATTATTTTTGTAGATTTATTTTTTTGTCATTCCATCAAATATTTTCCTTTGACAACTTTGGAATTCATGCATGGAAGAAACGTATGTGTAGATGAGTGGAAGGACGAAAGCAAAATCTAAAATTTATGAGACTAATAAAAATAAAATACAGTATGTGTGTTTGCAGTTTGCAGTATGTTTGATAAAGTTCATTCAAATAATGATAACATAATTCTATAGATGTGAATTTTTCAGCAATTCTCTGTTGCGTCTCCTGGCAGCCTGAATCCAGCCACATCAATAAAGAAAAGATTATTGTGCTTTGTCAGGTTTTGTTTTGTAACATTATGGGACATTTTCTACTGTTTTGGATGAGTGCATAAACTCTTATTGCTTGACAATTAACAAAGCTAGTAATAAGAGATGCAATGTAATTTACCTTAATACAAGAGATCTCCGTTAAAAAAAATTAAACTATTGAACTCTTCTATTGTAATAAAATGGGAATTCTCCTAATTTACTTTTTATAACAAATTCTAATGGGACTGAATTGTGCTATGTGTGAATAGTTCTGCATGGAAAGCAGAATTAACTAAATCTACAGCATTATGCATTGAAAAAACACAGACAATTGGGGTCATAAAATGCCTACCAAGATCAGGGCTATGCTGTAAACTGTTATTTCCTTATATAGAGGTGGACCTGGAGTTTAGAAAGATGGACTCAACTTTTAACCCTATGATGGGAAACCTGGAAACAAAATGGGCTTATTATATCCTGCATACAATTATTTTTATTTCTAATCTTGAACAGCCGTATATTGTCCTTCATGTCTTACCATTTAGTACTTGTAAGTAGTAATTTGCGCTACTTAGGGCAGTACGGTGGCTCAGTGAGTAGCACTTGTGTCTCATGAGGTCATGAGTTCAATTCTCAGACTAGGTTTTATCTGTGTGGAGTTTGTATGTTCTCCTTGTGTCTGTGTGGCTTTCCTCCGGGTGCTCCGGTTTCCTCCCACACTCCAAAAACATGCTGGTAGGTTAATTGATAATAATGGTTACTTGACTTAATAACTTAGGCCCGGATCCAGAACGTAATTTGCTGATCGTTTCAATACGTAGATTGCGTATATGCGGGCCTTAGTCTTTAACTTAGTCTATGTTAGGACTTAAAAAGAGCAGGGATTGATGTGAATGTTAAATATTCACAAAAAAGTACTAAGTAATCTGATAGCACTATATAAAAACCTGCTAATAAATAATACTTGTTTTATGATTCACTGTCACACTTGCGGATCAGTGACCCGTCCGACCACTGATCCGCTCGTAAGTGGGTGGTGACACCCACACTCTACACTTTGTATGCTTCCCTAAGCCCTCCTTACTTTTTTTGTACATAAATAAAAAAACAAATATAACAAACAAAACAAATTATACTTTATCGGCTATAATCCTCATAATGGATAACTGGACGGGTTGCACTCTTTGGGGATTATCCAGAGCTGTGCTTTCATCTGTTTTTCAGGCGAAAGCGCAATCTTAATGAGCACTGCTGTCCATCCGCCTGTGTCCGAATCCCACTGCACTGCGCTAATGGAACTTAGTTCAGTAGCAGGAAAGGTTGTTGCGCTTCTGTGAAATGCTTGTTGGTGTAAGTGGAAGGTGCAGGTTATTTTTTATGTGAAAAAAAGCCCTAAAATTGGTTAAATATGGATAAAAAAAATTTCCATTTAAAAATTTTTACATTTTCATTTTATAAATTTTTTTTAATGCCAGCATAGCAGTGGAATAGCGCTACTATGCTCTGGCATTATTGTACATGATCCACAAAGCACTTAAATGGGTATTTAAATGCTAAAAATGCAAGCATTAAAAACCCCATTTAAATGTAGTGGAAACTGACAGAGTCTGTGGCTGTAGAACCCACAATCTCTGCCTATTTGGCTCCGACTGCCCCAGCTTACTGCTATTGGCCCGTATTAAGACCTCTGTCCTCTGTGCCCGTCCGTCCGTAACTAACCGATTGAAGTTACTGGGCATGTGTAGTAATTTTTGTACTCTTTTTACATAGCTTTTCGCTACGTAGATTGCGTACAAAGACTGTATATAAAAAGCATACAAAAATTACTACGCATGCCCAGTAACTTCAATCGGTTAGTTACGGATGGACGGGCACAGAGGACGGAAGTCTGAATACGGGCCATTATCTCTATTAAGAAACAGTAGGTAAGGCTGAATTTCAAACCAAGAAAGTCAACCTGATTGCACCCTTCTATCAAAAGGCTCCTTCACATGTATATATTCCCTAATATTTAGTAAAATGACCAAAAAATTTTTTTTACCATTGTCACCACAAACTTAATGTTTTACCCAATGTAAAGTACAGTAATTCCTAAAGAATATGAAAGCAACATTGTGCCAATCAAATCAAGTCTAAAATGTTTCCACAAAAGTACTGAGTGGATTTCCATTTGTGAAAGTTGATTTATCATCCCAGTATATCATATTACACAGGAATCACTGGACACATAACTCAGTGTACGGTTCTGGGTTGTTCTTGGCACATCTGCTATTTTAATGAGTACGAATGGTTCATTTTCTCTGGTATCGGTGCTAGAAAGCCTCCTTTAGATTTTGTTATAAGACAGTCATTCTCTTCATTCCCTTGCTTTTGGTAGTAATGGACATTCAGCCCTTGATTTTTAATATAACCTCTTTATTCAGAGATGATAATTTAATTACATACATTTAAGAGTGCATAGGCAATTTAAAATAACAGTTTAACGGCGCTTCAAGCTTTATTAGATGGAGAAACAGCAGAGGAATCTATTCATTTCACCAGGCACGGAATGTAACATTGACGAACAATAATACTTGTCAGACTGTAAAGATACCATAAGTGTTACAAAGTAATATTTCTAAAGGTCATTCTACTATTAGATTAGTGGCCATTTTATGATGTTTACCACACTTAGGTATGTTGACAGTGTTTACATAGATAATAAAAAAAATGCTATCATACGTAGGAATGTATAGCAGTGCTATAGCTAGTGCTTATTAAAAATAAAAAATAAATAAATAAATATATATATATAGGTAAATTGACCTAATGCATGTTAAATACGGGCTCTAATGAAAGCATAACTACCTTTGTTGCTGTCTGGTATCCATGGCTGCTCTTTAATGATTCCGACCTGTACAAACAGTATATGGGCTAGACCTCCACTGCACCATGATCGTTACCAAAGTTTGCATTGGATGGCATAACTCCACTCACCCCTTCCCCATGTCCTTCCTATCCTTCCTTTTCCTGTTTTACACCTTCTTCTTTTTTGCTGTATTTTCGATCATTTTTCCTGAATTCTGGTAATATTGTGTACTGATTGACATTCCTAATTTGCTTTGTGTTTGCTTTGCTGTTGTATTCTTTGTGGAAAGCTAATAAACACAATTTAGGTAAAAAGAAAGCAGAACTACATCTGGGCATAGATGGCACCTGTATTTGAATGTCAGTCACAAAGAAAGGTTGTGTTATATAGCATTATACAGAGTTTAACATGGTGCCCTGCCATATAACCAGAGATTCAGCATGAAAATCTTCAGACACGTCTGCTTCATTCTAAAACTCCATGGTCTAAATTTTGTTATCCTGTAACTCTTTGCCTCTGTTGTGTTATCTTATTTAGCTTAACGGCCTACAAAATTGAAAGAGAATAGTGACAACCCTAGGATATCGTCTTAATTCAGCCATGTTGTCATTTCCTATGTCTACCTCGTATAACACAGTTTCAAGAACCATTTTTCTGAGACTTCAAACAACATAAAGTGGTTGTGCATTCAAATCTGGCATTGCATAAGCGGACCCTGCAGGCATTAAGGAGTCTGTTGTGAATGGTAAGAGTCAGGATATAGTGTAATATTGTTTTTCTTCTTCACCTCGTCTTTTAAGATATTCAAAGGATACAAAATTTAGGCGAGGCAAAGGGAGACCTGTGGAGGACATCCAAAATAAAATCATCAGGAATCAAAGCTATATCAGAAATAAAAAGTACGCTAGAGGCAACTGTTTCCTTCATTTATTTTTCTTTCATATTATTTTGAAAATGATTGCATCTCCACTCAGCCTCCCCCTGTGATTAAGAAGGATGATTAAAATGCATTTGTACCCCTTCTCTGACCTGTTATGCTTTGTGAAGTAATTTATTAGCACCGAGAGTATTGAGTAAAGAAGTGTCTGGAAAATGTTAAACATACCAACCACAGGAATTCACAAATCTATGCTATTACATTTTATGTATCTGATATTAGCCGCTTGTCCCAAATTTCCAAGGTCTGTGTCCTTCATTTGGATTCTATCAGCCGGAGACGAGCGAACACTGGTTATTAAGCCATTATGCTAAGCACATTTCAATGAGGGCTTTTGGTTTTAACAAGTGAGAAAAAATGCTCTCATAAGAAAGGCAATTTTCATTAAAGATTCATTATGAAAAAAATTACCTGCAGTTGAAAAGTATGAAAAATCTACTGATTCATTTAGCTAACAATAATCCTCCAGCAATTAGAAAATGAATCGCCTGAAAAAGTGTTTCTTCTTCCCAGTCAATAGGCCTCATGTGGATTGAGATTATGAATAATACTTTGCGTTACAGCAGGGATACGGAACCTATAGCACTAGAGTCCAACATGGCATGGAAAGCCCTAGCTTTTAGCATGTAAAATCATACAACCTCATCACCCAAGAATACTTTGTAGTTTGTATCCACTCATTTGTGGTGGAACATTGCTTTAAATCAGGCTTATTATTTTTCACTACGACCGGAAGTTGTCACTATGCACATGCGCAGTGCGTTTTTTCTGCCGTTTTTTTCGCTTATGATCAGCGTACGTTCGCATGCGAGCGTAGGTCTGGATCAGGCCCAAAGGATCAGAATTTGTGTTCTGTTCACAGGTGCCGTTATCGGAATGGTATCCACATGAACTAACAATCCGAGATGTGTTCTGATGGTGGGACGGGTTGTAGTTGCAAATGGAGTTTCTTATTAAAATGTACAGTAAGAGCCATATCGGACGCCCGCTTGCACTGTGTCTGGAGCTCTGAATGTCGCACCATTGTAAGTCTGGATCCGGTTCAAAGTCAGGTACAGACACTTAATATATGGACCGGAACCTTTATTAATAGTTGTGACCATGGGGCAGATCCTGAACTACGCATTTCCGCGAATTTACGTGTGGCGGACACGTAAATTTGCAGATTTGTACGCACTGCGCATGCGCACCGCAGAAAATACGCACATTCACGTAGCGTATTTTCAAACGTATGGGTAATTCACGTATTGCTACGTAATTGTGAACGTATGGGCCATTCACGTATGTGTCACGTAAATACTTACGCGTGGGCGTGCCAAATTTACGTTAATCGAAAATACGTGTGAGTGAAGTGAAGTAGGCGGGGGGTGGTATTTAAAGTGTACAGTATGGGCGTGCTAAGCTGCGTACGTTCGCGTAGTCTGTACGCCCGTTAGCGGACGTATTCTGTTACGTTAGGAAAAGTTAAGGTAGGGTTTGGGTCGCGTAAATTGAGAAAATACGTCCATGCAAGGGGTGTGCCGTGGGGAGTGTATTGACCTTACGTGTACGAAAATACGCACCGCTAAAATACATACGCACACACGTAGTTCAGGATCTACCCCCATGTCCCGTATGCTGCAAGGGAAAAACGGACACATTTTTTATGTGCGCTTGTGCACGCTACCAAATCCAGTACAGATCGTAGAAGTGGGTCAAATTATTTCCTACTTTTCTCGGCCTTCACCCTGATCCTTCCCTAAATGACCAAGTTTGGTGAAAATTCTGCACCTTTTACTAGGATCTACCCCTTTTACAGGCTGCGAAATGCGTGAGACTTGGGAGGTAAGTAGCCCATCCTGCACAAGGTCTTTGCTGCAATAGACAACCCGTTTCTAAATCCTGCTACATACATCTGAAAAACATTTACAAAATATGCAAATATCTCACACAGGACACTGCAAAACTCTCATTCACAAGTTAATCATCTCCTGCATTGATTATTGCAATGCTCTCCCTATGGGACTCTTACAATATAAAATGATCCCCCTACAGTCTATACTACATACAGCAGCTAGACTGATATTCTTTGCAAAATGTTCTTCTAGAGCATGTCCACTCTCTCAGTCTCTACATTTACTGCCTGTGTTTCACATAATTCAATACAAAATCCTATTGCTAACCTACAAAGTCATCGATGAGACTGCACCTGCATATATATCCTCACTCCTCTCAAGGCACCTGTCTAGTCTCTGGTGAGCCCCATGGGCCCATGGCTGCCCGGGATCCAACACTGTTAATCACTCTTGTGGCCTTATCAGACGTGAGCTGTCATTTCCGACATGCAGGCCCCCTGGGGGGGGGGGCCCAAACTGGCATCGTGCCTAGGGCCCCATGAGTTTTAAATTTGGTTCTGGGGGGAAGGAGAGAGAAAAAATGGAACTCAGTGTTGGTGAGTAGATATCACTGGTATTTAAATATTCTGAGTGATGCTATTTTCTCCCCTTATCTCTCTCTCTGTCTGTCTATACAGATTTAACAATCATTATAAAATAAAACTGGGTAATAACAACCCAACTGAGTGAGTGAGCTTACACTCTATAGCAGAGGAGAACATGAAGACATCTACTAAAGGACAACATCCACTCCTGACCTGTGAGTTTATTATCCCAATACTGCACACCATCTCAAACACACCAAGCTGGACTGATTGCAAACCAAGCTGCTCAATAATGCTTTTCAAATATGGCTACTTAATTAGCCATACTAACTGGCAACCTGACTGGTCCAATGTGTACATTACCCTAACCCTCTCTTCCCCACAGCCTCAACATAACCTTTCCTTTCCCGCAGCCTAACCCTAAGACCCCCTACCCTGCAGCCTGACCCTAAGACTCCCCTCCTGCAGCCTAACCCTAAAACTCCCTTCCCCACAGCCTGACTCTAGTACTCACCTCCGGTTCGGTGGGTCTAGTCTGCGGTGGCGGCAAGTTCTGAATGAATGTATAAAATGTCACAATAGTAGTATTTTCGAATTAGGGGCAGCCAAAAAAGAGCTTTCAGCTACTGTATTTCTAAAATACTATAATCGGAAGGAGACTGCATCCCATGAGATACACATGGTGGGTGGGATCCGGAATGGTAATCATACAGTATGGATGTTCCAAAGCCCTTACATATGATCCACCATTCTGTATGTGGGCCTTCCAATTGCAGAGATTAAAGGAAGGGTTCTGCATTTGGAAGGCTCCTATGTGCATGGGGGCTGCAGAGGGTTTGCACTCCTTCCGGAAATGTAGATCTTAAATTCTATATATTAGCCTCCATTGCTGAGGTTAACACATGGAATTTACTCCTAGTTCAGGATCCAGTCCATTGTCTGTAGCAGTGAGTGTTGGGAGATGCATGGGAGAAGGGTAGACTTAGGGTTTGGCGTAGGGAGGGGGTTGGAGTATAGAAGGGTAGATTTAGGATTAGGCTGCAGGGAAGGGGTTGGAGTATACTTAGGGTTAGGCTGCTGGGAGGGGATGGATCGGAGAAGGGGAGTCATATGGTCAGGCTGCGGGGAAGGGAGACTTAGGGTTAGACTGCGGTGAGGGGATGGATTGGAGAAGGGGAGTCTTAGGGTCAGGCTGTGGGGAAGGGAGACTTAGGGTTAGGCTGCGGTGAGGAGATGGATTGGAGAAGTGGAGTCTTAGGGTCAGGCTGCGGGGAAGGGAGATTAAGGGTTAGGCTGTGGGGAGGGTATGGAGCGTAGAAGGGGAAGGTTAGGGTCTGGCTACAGAGAAGGGAGGGTTAGGCTTAGGGTAATGGAAGGGGAGAGTTAGGGTGAAAACTAGCATAAGGATTGAGGTTGGGGAAATAGGGATATGCGTTTACCTGTCTGCAGCAGGGCAGGAAGTTTCAGTGCAGTTCCGTCCTCCGAAATGTGGTGTCCAAAACGTCCCTTTCAAAAAAGAGCCGTTCACAGGGAAGACCCACCCCCTGTAATTCTGATGCTCTCTGTACTAGTAAGCGGTCACTATGATCCTCTGTGTATTGGGTGGCAGTCCCTAGGATGCAATCTACATTGTAAAAAGCTCACTTTAATTCTCTGCATTGTACAGGAGTCACTGAAAAGCTGGTGACATTCTAGTCAGCAAATATTGCATTATATTGTAACTCTTTAACTTTAACTTGTTATTTATTGACAATATACAACCACATCACATCAACTTTAAGTTTATTGATTCTGGACAGCTCTTAAGAGCGTCAGAATTTATACGGGGTATTTTACGTTTCAGTCTGGATTAATCCTTTTTTGTTTAAATCATAGACACGTAAAAAAATCGAGTATTTAAAAATGATTGATTTTAGCCATTGATGATAAAACGCAGGATGTTTACGCTCTAGACAATATTTACATAATCCTTGTACTCTTTCCTTTTCCAAACCCCTTCCCTTCAAGGCTCCTAACAAGTCTAATCTTTTAAAAGCACCTCATTTGTGCGCTTTGCGAAATCCAGTGAACTATTGATTATGTTTTACGATGCCCCTCCCCCCCGCTGCCTCCCACCCCTGTGTTTTCTTTCACAAATAATCGCTAGTACAATTGGAAAGTCCACAGAGGCAGATAATGGGAAAGCCGGATAAAAATGGGAAAACATCAGTCATACGGATAAAGGTGTGGGGAACATTCCAGCCCACAGGCAAACACGTCTCAGGCTCTTTCCATTCAAGAACTGTCATGTAGTAGGAATGGAATTCTCACAACATAAGCCAGGGATTACGGAACTTTGATGTCCCCCCTGAAAGCGTAATGTTAAATGTCACTGACACAGCAATAAACAGGTTACCTGGAAAAAAAAAAGGCCTTTATAACAGATTCCTACAAAACATTTATCACGTTAGAAAACGGCAAGAAAAACAACAATATGAAATTTGCAAGATAAGCAGGGAGTGTTGCTGTACTTATGATATGTTGACTAAACATTATTTGCAATTTAGGCAACATTAGTAGATTGATGAGTCAGATCATTGCATTCTTCTGTGTACTAAGCCCATGAAGGATTTGTGTGTAGAACATGATGAGAGGCGTTGCAGTTATTGTTGACTTACTGCCCTAGGCCTTTATTGTGGTTTCATAGACGTTGCTCTATGCTGTTATTTACATACAACATAAGATGTACTGATAGAGCATTAGAATGAGGTATTTGTTGCGGTGTTTATTCTGTAGTTTCCATGTACTGCGCAATAGATGGTAATAGTCACGCCGTGATCTGTTTATGTCACACCACAGCTGATTGAATCCCTTTGTTACAATATATGGGGTAGATCCAGAACTACGTGTGCCGTACGTTTATTCACGGAGCGTATTTTCGTGCACGTAAGTTCGCTACACTCCCCTCGGCACATCCCTTGCACAGACGTATTTTGTCAAGATACGCTTTCCAAACCCTACCTTAACTTTTTCCAACGTAACCGCTGTCATACGCACACGTACGTATGGGCTGAACGAATTTACGCAGCTAAGCACGCCCATACTGTACACTTTAAATACCACCCCCGCCTACTTCACGTATTTCAGACGTATTTATGACCTTCATCTGGCCAGAATCTGGTTTGTTTTATGGCACTAGTGGTAGTGGGTAGGTAGTGAGGCAGAGCTAATTAGGGCTCCTGTCAGGTTATGGATCAGGATATTGGGGTGGGGGGGAGGGCCATAAAAGCCAGATCTCTGAGGAAGAGTCTCTCCAGAAATAAATCTTTTCACAAAGGTGGGGGCTGTTTTTTTTAATCGCTTCATGGAAGGAAGTGTTCCCTATAAGTATTCTGCTAATCCCAGACAGGGAAGGTTGTGTGTAAGTCTTTCTGTGTTTTCCCCTTTTTATTTTATAAGAAACTGTTTTACATGTTGTATGTCCATTTTGTTATTCTTTTGTAAATAAGCATTGTGATTCTTATCATATTAAATATCATTTAATGAGTTTATATCTCTGTTTTCTTATGGATTCACGTTTCAGACCAGCTTGGTTATTAAATGTGCTACTTAATGGTAACAGAAGGGATCATTTTGAGTTGATGATAATTATGATAAAGCATAAGTGTGAAAGATTTATGTAGAGGAGAACATAAGACTTCCTGTGAATAGTCTTGGTGGTGGCAGACCATTAGTAATAAGTCATATTTGTGGTGGATAACGGGCATTAGTCATTGTAGAACAGACCAGGTGTCTGTTGTGATTAACCCCTTATGTAAGGTAAATTTTCTAAATATGCCATGTAGCCTCCGAGTTATTTTATTATGTCCTTCGCCATCTGGTATCATACCTCCTTATAACCTTACACAGTTGCAATGAGCACCACCTGACAGTAGTCCAATGGTCTATTATAGACCATTGGTCTATTATATATGTGTGAGTAATATCACTTTCTATAGTCCATTATTCTGAGGTACATCACTAGAAATACATATGCATTTGAGGTTCATCGCTAATTATAGTCCATTATTTGTGGTACCTTACTATAAATCTTCCATTTGTTTGTAGTAACAGTAGAGAGAGCTCATTCTTTACTTGAGGTCTCATTAACAAAAATATAATAATTACATATCTGAGGTGCCTCTCTAGCTGTAGTCCACTGCAATAGTCTATCATATGTATTTCAGGTTTCTCACTAGTGATATTTCATATGATGAAGGGACTTCACTAAAAATCAACCTTAATTTGTTGGTGGCAACTCACTAATAAGTGACCGTTATATATCTGAGGTACCTAATTAGCAATAGTCTACTTTTTGTCTGAGAATCTTCACAAACAAATTGCCTAATTTGTATAAGTTCTACAAGTTAAGGACATAGAATATGGTGAACAATATTCTTATATAATAATAAAATAGGTCATTTATAGCCAAGGGTGCAGGAATTTGTTCTAATTTATTTAGTGCATTCTTTATGGAGTTTGTATTTCTCGTCTCTGTTTTGCATGGGTTTCCTCTTGGTATTCGTTTCTTTTAAATGCTTAAAACAAGCTGGTAAGTTAATGTTAGTGAATTTGGGTGTGCTGCATAATATATTAATGCTACCAAAATAAGGTGTCAAATGTTAATGTGCCACATTATTCAATGCATTCAGTTGCAATGTACAATGATGTATGAATAATGGGTTTTATTTAACATTTGTGTAGTAAAATTTTATTCAATTTTAAGGATTTTTATTTGTGTTTTAAAACTGAAATAAAACATAAAATAGCAGTGCTGTAAATCATTATCAATACACGTGAAGTCTATAAATATCTACTGTATAATATTGACATTATATTACATGCAACGAACAAACAAGGAAAAAGAAAGTGTTGCAATTGCTATAAGCCCCAAATTATTGATTCTCTTAGGAGTTCAAAAACATCTGTATGAACTTGGCTTTATTTTTGTGCAAGTATAGATATTAGAGGATGTAGCAATAACTGGATGCTCAATGAGAACTGTGAACAAATAGCTAATAAATCGCAAAGTGGATTAATTCTAGAGATTGCATCTCTCAAATAATCTTGTTGAACTCAATAATTTTGGCATACATTAAGTTGACCAAAGTACACAGATTTGATCAGATTACATAGAAACTGTGCACATGTAAAGCTAGTTGCTAGTGCCACCCTACTATTTAGGAGTCATATGTCCTGTATGTAGTGTGTGCAGGGCCGTAGAGAGGATTTCTGCCCCCCCCCCACCTCCCTTACAGTTGATTATTACAGATATTTTTGTGATGCTACGAAGCGGAGTCATGCCTCCAGAGGGGGTGTGTTCACTCCATTTCAAGCTGCATGTATCCTCTGACAGTGACCGTATATATATATATATATATATATATATATATATATATAGACAGCCAAAAATTACTTTTCACCCTTCTCTATTTCGAATAGGGGCTTGTTTTATTTTTTTTATGAATGGGTGAGTGTGCCGATCGTTATACTCACCCATTCATTTTCACAGAGACCCGCCGCTGACAGCTCCACTTTTAGTGTTAGGAAGGGGAGGGAGGGTTAGGGCCATAGAAGGGGAGGTTTAGGGTCAGGCTGCGGGGAGGGGGGTCTTGGGGTTAAGCTATAGAGAAGGAAGGGTTAGGGTTAGGCTAGGGAGCAGGGAGGGTTAGTGTCAGGCTGCGGGGTAGGGAGGGTTAGGGTAATGGAAGGGGAGGGTTAGGGTTAGAATTAGGGGAAGGGTTGGGGTAGTTTTTAGCCTTACCTTTCGGAGCGTTCGGTGCTCCGTGGATCGATTGCTTTTTCTTCTTCCTTTAGTCATCTGGCAAAATTGTGACTGATATGTATTTGTATATACAGGTATATATAATGTTACATAAAAAAATATATGTCTATGTATCTAGATATATATATCTATTTTATATATAGCAGAAATCATTAATGCTAATATGTGTCTGTGTGCATGTGTTGACACTATATATCATCATCATCATCATTAATATAATAATACCAATATGTATGTATAGACACACACACACACATATACACACACACACACACACACACACACACAAGTCGAAGTGGACATTTAGACATATTGTACATGTTTGCGTCCGTAGGTTTTCTGGGCATGAGATATGCTAAAAAATGTCCAGATGTGTTAAAACTCTTTTGACTGTGGGAGGAAATAAAAGGATCCAGTGGAAATGTATGTAAACACAAAGGACTGGATCCATTCTCACTACAAGGTAGTGCCCCCTCGAGCGCCTTATTAGCAGAACTCTGTCCTGGTAAAAATTGTAATGATGTGGCGGAACAGAGCAGGAAGTGGAACTGTTTCAGTTATATGGAAGTTGGTTTTAGCCCTTAAGAACAATCTAGATTTCTGCACTCATTTTACTTGAGGATGGTGTGGAAATCCTAAGGTAAGGTCTGGCTATCATAACTCCATACCACAATGACAGTGGAGTTCTGGAACCGGTCCAAATATATTATGGAAACCTGGCAGACAGAGTGCACTAGCTGATTTGAATCCACGTACCAAGTGTGGTCAAAGCAGATAACCAGTATCCCAAATTTATTAAGTATCTTAAAAAAAATCTAAAACAAAAAAAGCAAACAAACAAAATCAGCATGTTTCAATATAAAAATAAAATGATAAACTGTGCTTCAAATTCTGCAATTGCGCATAGATCACTCAGTGTAGAAATGAATTCAAAGTGTTTGATTAAGACATGACTTTCCTGTGTGTAAGCACAATATTTTCCATTGCTCACACATCTGAAGGTCAAAATACAAATGACAAAACAAAAGCTTGAGAACAGAAGTCTCAGTGACCCAATCCCTTGCCTATAAGGCACAGACACTATAAACACTATATCCCAAAAGAGATATAAACATGATGGTGTGATGTAGAAGATCCTGCAAAGTGTGATAAGAAACTTATAAACATAGTCTAGAGAACCTTGGTAAGTCTGTTCTATTTGCCAAAGTCAGCACACACCCCTTTCCAAAGAAAACAAGAGGAGACTGGGACTCAAGGACGTTGCACTTACATCTGACTGTGGAACACTAAAATCACCACTCAAAATGTGTACAAGAAATAGCACAGTCATTTGGTAGCTGGTGCCGTTTGCTATTGATCACTGAATACAGTAAATGTGTCCTCTCACTGAGCTCTTATTTGTTATTTAAACATTAAAAATTACAGCTCTATCAAATTTTCATATTGTCTTCAGAGAGGCTTCACTTAATTCAGAGGGTTTGAAACTCCTTTAAGTTCCTGCAAGTCTACAACTGACCAAATGCAATCTAAATGGACAATTTTTTTTTCCAATTCATACGATAATACAAAATTGGCACATACAGATCGCAAAATGATCATGTAGGTTGTAAAATTGAATGGAATATTGGAACATAGGCAAGCTGTCGGGAGCTACTGCACTACCCACAGCGACTCACTCTGACTTGTCTCGGCTGTCGCTAAGCAAAAAAGCACTCTTCTGTTAGAGCAGGTGGTTGTTGCTAAGCAGTAGGGACACTGATGACTCAGAAGATGGCAATCTCTTTTCTTTGATGTCATGGTTATTGCTATGCACGTATACCGCTGGGTTTCCCCTCTTTGTTTCCTGCTAGGTCTGCCTGAGTTCTACAGCTGATTGGTGGAGTAGACTTTAAAAATCTTGCAAGGATTATTGTCATGCCAGCACTCATACCTCCTCTCTGAGTATTTCTCAACCTTTTCTGACATTGTTTATGGGTATACCACATTTTATATCCTTTGGCGTGCACTTGTATTGGTGCAAGCCATTACTCAGTGCCCAGGGTACCCTGTGTCCATGGTAATTATTGTCTGTCTTTTCTCAGTATTGTGGTATACAGGTACAATATATGGTTTGCCACCTGTCTGTGTTGATTATTCTTGTCCATTTGACTGTTCCTGTCTGACCCCAGTGTTCTGCTACCACCTAGTTCATTGTAGGATGCACTATTCTCTGGGACTCCATACTCCATCACTTCACGGTGTTGTGATATACTTCTACTACTTGAGCTGGGATCCAAATACCGATGAGAACATCAAACTGTAAGGAAAAAGGCAACTCGCTATAGGTGAAGACCCCATTGTTCTAAAAATGTATAGCATACAAACTGGAGCCATAACAAAAGTGGTTGGATGAAAGCTGATTGAAGTGTCCGCACAGTTGTATGTTTATGGTCTACATCTGCAATTTTCCTATAGTGACGACATGCTTGTTCAGGTTCACATTTACAGAATTTGAAACAAACAATACTTTCCCCAAAATAATTAAAGATGAACAGAAAAGTTTGTAATTGTAATGTGTACCTCACATTGCATAATATAGTTCATAGTTGCCGACTCTCCCGGAGTGTCCGGGAGACTCACGAAATTTGGGCAGTTCACCTGGTATCCTGGGAGAGCCGGCAAATCTCCAGCAAGGGACTTGAGGCTGTGGATTCCTTCAAACCACGGCCTCAAGTCCTGCCCCCCTGCCTGACAACACTAGTTTACTAGTGTTGGTAGGGACAGGGAGGGACTTGATGACACAAATTGCATCATCTAGCCCTACCCCCATGAAACCCCCGGAAGTTGATAGTCAAGGGGAGGGGCTTAATGGCACGATTTGCATAAATCACACCGTTAAGCCCCGCCCCTGCATGCGTCGATGGCTTAAAAGCTCTTAAAAGTCGGCAACCCTGATATAGGTACGGATAGTAAGATGTCATTATGCTGTAAAGAAACATTAATTTAGAAGCAAAAGCATGTGTTTTTGGCTAACTTAAGTAAAAAAAAAACAGAGAAGCTCATTTATTAACAAATGTTAGCCCTGTGTCTAATTGTCTTGTAATAAAAGCATATGCACTTTGTCAATGTTTTACTCCACCAGCTACTTGTTGTCTGGATCTTTTCCTAATAATAACACTCCCTTCAAAGCTTTGCTGTGCCTCAGGCTCACTAATATTTTGGCTTGAATCAAGCCAATGCCCAGCCTGGCCCACAGGAGGTCTCCATCACTACAGACATATCCTCAGGGGCAAAACTGGTTTTTCTTTTCCAATTCTCTTTGTCAATCTGATCAGATCATTCTATTTTTTTTTTAGCATGTAAACTACCCACTGTTCAAAGCATGGGAATAAGTGAGGATGTGCATAAATCACACGGCTTGGTCTCTCCATGATCCTGGAATGATTGCAAGCTCTACAAACTTCACAGATCTAAATGAAGAAGTTTTAGCTCTGCTTTATTCTAGCTTTGGGAGATGTCACCTTCATTAAAACATAAAAAACATTATAATGGTATTCAGTCGCCGTAAAGCTTTGACATCTATTTATTCACAGCCAACTGTTTTTTTAAACTGGCTTTTGTAAACTAGTGATAGTAATATTCATTGCATCAATATGCCTTGTCTTTCTAGAAAATAAACTCCTACATTAGTCTCATTATTGGACATATAGATGGCTTAGCTGAGACCAGTGTTACATTTGCCCCCAGGTTCTATGGTGGTATAACTGGGATTGGGTCAGTGGGGTCAAGTCAGCTATTTTTTTCTTTACAATATATCCATTTTGTTTTGGTAAAAAACAAGGCACTGGTACTCACTCAAAGTTTATATAAATGCCCCAATGTACTATCCCCGTCCCAACATCATGCCAACAGCCCAACTGAAGTGACCCCAGTCCTGTATATGCCCCAGTATAATGACCCTAATCATTTTTATGCCCCACTTTAGAACCAAAACAAACAGAGGTCCTGCACAAGAATCACCTGACTGGGTCTAAGTACTACCTTCACCACACTACAATAACAATCCTTAGGCCTCAAACCCAAAACATATCCTGATTGCAGAAACATGTGGAAAATGTATTATTGTTATTATTATTATTATTATTATTACTAGTAGTAGTAGTAGTAGTAATAGTAGTAATAGTAGAAGTAGTATTATTATTGCTTAGTTATATAGGGCCTGATACAGAGCTACGTTGTGCCACTGTTCGTAGTTACGGCATAGTTCGAATGCACTCCCCCTGACACTTCCCCGGTCCCGGCGTAATTACACTCAGTTACGCCGGCTAAAGGCTACCCTAACTTTAGCTGGCGTAACCGAATGTAATTACGCTCAGACAAGAGCATAATCAGTGAAACCCTGCCCTCCCTTACTAATTTCCCTCCCTTCCCCCGCCTACCTTCCTTCTGTAGTTACGGTGCAGCACGCCCCTTCGTCCGTAACTACCTTGTAGTTACGGATGCCCGATTCAGGGAACATCAGCCCGGCGCATGCACAGAAGGGCATATATTCCGTTCTTACGCATGCGGCCGCTGTAACTGTGGTGGCGGCCGTAGCTCTGGATCTGGCCCATTATTTCATTTGACTGAAAGGTAGCCAATCAATGTAACAGAGCAATGAGAAAGGCAATGCAGATGCTTGGTTGCATAGGGAGAGGAATTAGTAGTAGAAGGAGAGAGGTAGTGATGCCCCTTTATAGATCATTGGTACGCCCTCACCTAGAATACTGTGTTCAGTTCTGGAGGCCATATCTCCAGAAAGACATAAATACATTAGAGATTGTGCAAAGAAGAGCAACTAAAATGGTCCATGGCCTGTGTCACAAAACATACCAAGAAAGGCTAGAGGAACTAAACATATATAGCTTGGAGCAGAGAAGGGAGAGGGGGGACATGATAGCAGCTTTCAAA
>WWET01000186.1:319536-338602 GCA_011038615.1 Limnodynastes dumerilii | reverse complement strand
TTTTGGCTAACTTAAGTAAAAAAAAAACAGAGAAGCTCATTTATTAACAAATGTTAGCCCTGTGTCTAATTGTCTTGTAATAAAAGCATATGCACTTTGTCAATGTTTTACTCCACCAGCTACTTGTTGTCTGGATCTTTTCCTAATAATAACACTCCCTTCAAAGCTTTGCTGTGCCTCAGGCTCACTAATATTTTGGCTTGAATCAAGCCAATGCCCAGCCTGGCCCACAGGAGGTCTCCATCACTACAGACATATCCTCAGGGGCAAAACTGGTTTTTCTTTTCCAATTCTCTTTGTCAATCTGATCAGATCATTCTATTTTTTTTTTAGCATGTAAACTACCCACTGTTCAAAGCATGGGAATAAGTGAGGATGTGCATAAATCACACGGCTTGGTCTCTCCATGATCCTGGAATGATTGCAAGCTCTACAAACTTCACAGATCTAAATGAAGAAGTTTTAGCTCTGCTTTATTCTAGCTTTGGGAGATGTCACCTTCATTAAAACATAAAAAACATTATAATGGTATTCAGTCGCCGTAAAGCTTTGACATCTATTTATTCACAGCCAACTGTTTTTTTAAACTGGCTTTTGTAAACTAGTGATAGTAATATTCATTGCATCAATATGCCTTGTCTTTCTAGAAAATAAACTCCTACATTAGTCTCATTATTGGACATATAGATGGCTTAGCTGAGACCAGTGTTACATTTGCCCCCAGGTTCTATGGTGGTATAACTGGGATTGGGTCAGTGGGGTCAAGTCAGCTATTTTTTTCTTTACAATATATCCATTTTGTTTTGGTAAAAAACAAGGCACTGGTACTCACTCAAAGTTTATATAAATGCCCCAATGTACTATCCCCGTCCCAACATCATGCCAACAGCCCAACTGAAGTGACCCCAGTCCTGTATATGCCCCAGTATAATGACCCTAATCATTTTTATGCCCCACTTTAGAACCAAAACAAACAGAGGTCCTGCACAAGAATCACCTGACTGGGTCTAAGTACTACCTTCACCACACTACAATAACAATCCTTAGGCCTCAAACCCAAAACATATCCTGATTGCAGAAACATGTGGAAAATGTATTATTGTTATTATTATTATTATTATTATTACTAGTAGTAGTAGTAGTAGTAGCATAATAGTGTGTGAAAATATTGTACATTGTAATACCAAGGCACACTAACTTGTGATTGCAGCTTCGGACCTCTGTTAAAAGGTATATGAAGTGTCATGAAAGGTTACACTGATGGTTACACTTGTGCAGAATGCAAAATCCACCACTGTCCGATCCGAGCACACAGAAAACATATTAGATCTTAGAATCTCCCACCTTATGCATTTTATTGGCATTGCCAGAAGCTATAGCATAGCCTAACCAGGAACATATTTTGTCACAACAACCAAAGGTGACTTAGGTATAGACATTTTTTGATTGGTTTAAAAACTATGACTTTCCACCACAGCTACAATCCTGCTACACCGCAGTGCAGTTTTTATGTGTCTCACACAGACTGAGGCCATATTTTAACCAAAAAGTAATAAGGAATGGATAGGTGGCCCAATAGCTGAGGAGATGTTAAGCCTACCCCCCCAACCAAAACATACCCCCAAAGGTCAAAAGTCTATTGACCATGGTGCCTCCTCGAGACTGGTCTTTCAGCAAGAACACTGTTTGTATAACCCATTCAAAACTGCCCACCCCTGCACCTGGAAGATGGCAGCTCCTATAGGACCCAAACGCTAGGTTATGCGCCATCACCCACATATTTGCTAACTCCCCACTGCTACTGCCCAACTATGCTCTGTCTGAGATGGAAAAGTTAAAGCAGATGTAAGCCACTTAACAAACTTAAATAAACTAAGAGGGAAAATCTGACAAAAGAGGCTGAAAACCCCACCAACCCACCCACCTTTAAATAACCTATCTAAGCCCACCCCCAGCCCTCTAAACCACCAACCTCTGACTAGCCAGAGATCCAAAACAATTAAACAATATTTTAATGAACCCCATCCTTCAGGTGTCTGGTGTTCCCCTACCTATCTTTTATATCCCTACTGCCCTATGGGGCCTTGGTTCTTTTGAAGCTGTCAACAAAACAAGCAGATGCCGAGGGATCAATCCAAAGGTGAGCGTACACCAGCAAACATAGTGCATCAGATATTTTCTACTGTGCATATTCAGAAACCATGGCCACAAAACGCAATGGTATCCAGACCCCTATTATATCCTGTTTAGATTATAGTATGTACAATACCCATAATATTTCCCATTATTCTACAGTATGTGCCAATCTTAGACCCATAATATATCCCCTTATATTATAGTATGCACCAATCTGAGACCCATAATACGATATATATATATATATATATAACGCACTGCGAACGCACTGCGCATGCGCACCATAGAAAATACACACTTTCACGTAGCGTAATTCTGAACGTATGTCTCACGTAAATACTTACGTGTGGGCGTGCCAAATTTACGTTCATCCAAAATACGTCTGATTTACGTGAAGGAGGCGGGGGTGGTATTTAAAGTGTACAGTATGGGCGTGCTAAGCTGCGTACGTTCACGTAGTCTATACGTCCGTTAGCGGACGTAAGCAGTTACGTGTGAAAAAGTTAAGGTAGGGTTTGGGCAGCGTATCTTCACAAAATACGTCTGTGCAAGGGGTGTGCCGAGGGGAGTGTAACGAATTTACGCACACGAAAATACACTCCGCGAATAAACGTACAGCACACGTAGTTCTGGATCTACCCCATTATGTCTAACAAGGCCTTATCTGCGTGCAGCTTGTAAATTCTCTCAGTGTCTACATGTGTTTCCCTCGGGTGCTCCGGTTACATCCCACAATGTCCAAAATCATACTAGTAGGTTAATTGAATTGAATTTAACTGAATTAAATGAATCCTAGTCTGTGTATGTGTGTATGTGTGTGTGCGCGTGTGTGTGTGTTGAGGAGTCTGTGTTAGAGAATTTATACTCTAAGCTCCAATGGGGTAAGGGACTGATGTGAATAGTTGCGTAAACATTGTAAAACACTACATAATATGGTGACACAATATAAAAACCTTTAAATTAATAATAATAACAATAATAATAATAATAATAATAATAACTATTATTATTATTATTATTATTATTATTATAGGCAACTATCAACAGAAGAAGTAAACGCAAATTAAACACGTGCAACATATTATATATCACACAGCAGAAAAAAAATAGAATTAGTTTTTTTTAAAGCAAAATATAAGGGAATTTATGTTAGAAATATTTAAGTTTTCATATTAACTTGCACTCTATGTAATAAATAATATGTACAGCGGGTTTGTATGATATAAACTCATATACATCTATTTCTTGTAAAAACATGCCCATGCATATAACATATGAATATATCACATCTAGTTCTATAAATTGTGTACGTTAAAGCCGAGAATATACCTCGACTGAGTTCTATTAGACGCACGAGCCGCTTACTGTCCACAAATCAACCCTGAGCTGAAGTTTTTGGTGGCAGCAGAGAGAAGCGGACGGGAGAAAAAAAAATTAGAAAAATTTCAATTTCAGGAGCATTATTATTTTCATTAATCATTGAAGGCGCTGTCACCTCTGTCCTTATACTTTAGAGGGAGATCTATTAGACGGTCCATTTAGTCTGAGCCATATTACCTCATATGTTTTCCTGGCTGACCAAATAAGACTTAAGAGATAAAACAATTTACTGTTCATTATGATCCGTGTCACTGGAATCAATCTATTAACCTATGTTAACTGGATATGTGCCAATGCCCCTTGCACGTGCTCCACGGATTTAAAGAAAAAAAATAATGTGTATAATGAAATAAATAAATAAAAGAATAGCTGCGGCCATAAAATGCAGCACATGTATAATTTGCCAGCTGAATACAACTTCATTTTCCAGAAGCAACGGCTGCTCCCTCCATATCTTCATGCAGCCCCTGACCTGTGAAGAAATCTAACAAATTGGCTTCTATTGTGAAGCCAAAAGGTGTCATCAATGAAGGGACGGTTCGCTGGTCCTAAAGTATGATGGGAAATCGTTTGTGTGTGTGTTGGAATAAAGAGCTTTCGGCTTTATGAAGTTAACCCTTACATGGCCAGGACAGCCACAGAAGGCCCTTCGGTGAGAATGACTCCCCGGATGTGATCTGTCCAAATGCAAAAAATCTGTACTTTTGTTTCCTATAATGTAAATATCTTCAGCATGTTGTGCTAGATTGGCAGAAGACTTTATAGGTGATGCTCTGCCTTTTAAGAAATACATGTGTATATAAAATATATATATATATATATATATCAGTTTCATTAAATATATGGGCTTAGTGACTTATTAATATATAGGTAATGTGCAGTATTCACCACAATTTTAAATACTAAATACTAAGGCATAGGATAAAAAAGATAGCACTGACAATTTCATAGGCTTACATGAAAAGTCATTTGATCTGATGATTTTAAACAGTAGCAATTCAATATTTGAAATATTTTCAAATGGTAAATAAAATCGTGCACTGTCAAAGTAAATTTTTGGGCCAATTTTTTATGAGTCAACATGATTTATGAAGGACAAATGCTTGAAGTAAGCGACATTACTTTGTTGTGGCTCTAAAACTCCTGTCTCGGTGGAACATCACTTGATCCCTCCGGGGTTAAGGGTTAAGGAAGCATCCCCTTCTTTCCACCAAGAATAGCAACCTGGCAAGGAATATGACTTCATTCACAGGCAATGAAATGACTCCTGCTGTGCCACAGGCCACTCTGTCTCTGCTTGAGGGATCATAAGCATCCTCGGTGAGGAAACAGAATCCATAGGTGGTCTTGATGCACTCTTGCACAGCAAAATAACTTTTGAGTAAACTGTAGATGAGTTAAAATGGTCCATTCTGCACAACTCACTCATTCCACGGCTTGTCTCTAATGGTGCATTCACAAATACGTTTTCAGACAAACAGACTGAAAAGCACAGTCCAACCATAAAATAACACAATGTTTAGACAGGGCAGGAAATGAAAGTACTTGGGAACATATACACAATTTGCCTTTGTGCTTGGAGAATTCTCATTAACCATCTGCAAATAGGAATTTTACACTTTCCTAAATCTATTATTACTTACAATGATAATTTTGTCCAAAGGCTTGTAAATACACTTCTGTTGTTACTTTGTAATCACAAAGATACACGCTTACTCTGTAGTCACAGCACTTGCTGCTGTGGGGTTTTATATATACCAGATGCCCACACACAGGCAGCCATTTGTAAGACTGCCAATTTAAGAATTAAGGGCTGGATCCAGACTTAAGTAAGTGCTTGAAATTATTTACTCCTAGGCTAAACCATGTTGATTGCAGGGGGAGTCATGTTAATTGTATTCTTTGCAAGCAGGGAATTGCTTACTGCACACAGATACTGACCAGCTTTACTATCACACTGTTATTTAGACTTGGGATAGGAAACATCACCTCTCAACTCTAATACTGTTTGCAACAGATGAAATATAACTCCCCTGCAATCAACATGGTTTAGCCCAGGAATAACTAATTTCAAGCAATTGCTTAAGTCTGGATCCAGCCCAAAGTCTATGAATTTGTTATGGCTTACTGACCAATTAATGAGTGCACCATTTTGCATAGTGAACTATTTGACTGCATGCTCATGATTATTAGTTCAGATCACAAAATGGTTTAGTACAGGGTTGCCGACTCTCCCGGAATGTCCGCGAGCCTGCAAATCTCCCGCAAATGACTTGAGGCCCGTAGTTTCATGGAAACCACAGCCTCAAGTCCTGCCCTCCTGCCTAGCAACACTAGTATACTAGTGTTGCTAGGGACAGGAAGGTACTTGATGACGCAATTTGCACCATCAAGCCCCATCCCGATCCCTATTTCAACTACAACGGGTAAGTATTTTACCCGTCCCCCTGCATGCATCGCTAGCTTCCCTCAGGGATCTCGCGGAGGGAAGCTGGAAAGAGTCGGCAACCCTGGTTTAGTAAACTGAACGTCATTTTGAAGGGTAAAATGGCTGTCTCACAGAGCAAATATAGCTTTGACCAACTTTGTGTCTTGTTATATGGAAATACATGTGAATTTATAGTATTATTATTAACCATAGGTTTGTGAATGGAAAATATTGTGGAGCTACACTAATTAGTTTGAAATATTGTACAACTTCATGCAGCAGTAATAGGAAATGTTGGGGGAGAGAAAGCATTTTGAACTGAAATCTTTGTAATGCACAGTAATTTTCCCTTCCCGAAAATAACATTTTGTACATTCTCTCTAAATATTGTTTTGTTTCCGATCCATTGTTAGCTAAATGAGAGGAGGAATGTGTCTGCAAAAATCTAAATAGGTATCGAATAATCCCTAAAAAGTGCAACAGACACAAAATGATAAAAGTTTGGCTATGCTTCACCACCTTAAAATCACAAATTCTATTTGTAGAAAACACCAAGTTCCTCTGTACGGCACTGTGGATACCATGTGACACCTTATAAATAAACGTTAATAATCATCACCATCATCTCATATAATAATGTTTTATAATCATCATCATCATCATCATCATCATCATATTACCTAAATGTAGCTGACTATTATTTACTATTTATTTTAAATTAGCCTTTCTAAGTATGAACACAGGATGGAAGTCACTCAATCAATTTATAGGTAAATGTAAACAGGTGCATGAAAGGAAGGGGTTAATCTGTTATCCACAGAAACAAAGGCAAAAATAGCCTCAGCACACTGCCATAAACCAGTAACAGACTATACTGTTCTATCTGTAAAATAAAACGCAGAAATGTCCGTTACACATATTTGTGCAAATTGATAAGCCACCAGCCACGTCAAGGCCTTTCTGTATATGGTGGCCCTAACTCTCACAATGAAAGTCCCAATATTGGGTCACATATATATGTTTATAAATTGAGAGCCACACTTACCTCAGGAGACACCTAAGGTCTCCAAATTGGCTGCTGTAGAGCAACTCCTCCTCTCAGCTTTTTTAAAAGTTTCCTCCAGACAATGGACCAGATCCTGACTTAAGATGACTCAAGGTCAAGCCTCCGCTAACCTAACCTCCACACGCAGGAAAACAGGACACTCCCTGCACTCCTATAGGCCAAAGGTGGATCCGTGTCCCAGGAGCAACCTTAAGTATTCCCCTCACATCTCTGTGCGAGCAGAATACTTCATCGTATTGTATGATTTAGATACCCAATCCCACTTTTCATGCCTATTTTGTATGCCTGTCCCCCGTTGGGAGTCTGAATTTCACAGAACGCATTATTGGGCAGTACCAATTCACACCTGATTGGCATATGTAGTGTACGTAAGTCATCTGGTTTTCTTAGCTTTGGATCTGGCCCAATGTCAAGATTTGCTTAAGCAATAACTAAGGCTATATAAACATTTATTATAGAATAAAGACAAAAAAATTATTTCATTGAAAAGGGTGTAATAAAGGAGGTGAACAATTGAACGCATTTGTGTGTAGACCATGTGACAGGGGACCTCACTGGAGTCACCTTAAATGGACTGTACCATTGGTCTGTCTGGGACTGTACAATTGGATGAGGGTGCTAGCAGGGGCGGCAGTTCACCGGCTTTGGACCCATAGCAAGCAGGTGAAGCCAAAGTTCAGAACAGGGCAGTATGTGAACCTGTCAGAGGATGGCAGCTTAAAACAGTTCTCAGCACTCCATCTATGAATGCTAAGCACTATTGATAAATATATTGCTAGAAGGTCCCAGCTTCCAATTGCTCCATTTTTCTGATGTACTACGAAGGCACGGTTGGCTTTTGTCACAAGTGGGAAGGTATTCCTATTTAAATTTACAGTAAGGGCGTGTTTATGTTATCCAGACTTGCAATCTGTCCCCAGTTAAGCTGGGGACCAGTTGTAAGTTTTAATATAGGGTACCTAGAATGTAAGTTAGTGCCAGAGAGAGAGGAGTGGTCTCCCAATATATGAAAACCTGCTACTGCATGCAGATACGGTTGAAGGAGAGCACACGGGGTACACCTAGCAGAAACAAACTATTTTTAAATGAACCACGTACTATTTTTTTTTATTTGGGCAGGTTAAATGGATTTCTCTGATTATAAAATAAACACATTCATTGGGAAAGCATTTTCAATTCTTAATTATCAGGTAATTATTTTAAAATGCTTGTTTCTAAAACCTAAGACTCCAGTTTCCATATAAGTGAAACACTATTCATTCCTCAACCTCAGCTCTACACTACAGCTTAGGAGCCCACCAGGGAAATAAAATCATGTTATAGTATTTGCTTTGCAATTTACGTGAACAGGAACATACTCATGTGTGTATAAGAAAATATACACACAGTTAAAAGCAAGAAGTGGGATATGCTTCAAGATAGTATTGGCCACTGTCATCTCAACAAAGAAGCGTAAATCCAACTTAGGTGTGTAAAAAAAATGGAATTAACTCTCTTTGGTTTGTGGTTCTTATGTCTCTGCCTCAGAAAAACTGAACCATGCTGATTCACCATTCATAGACAAGGTCATTCTTTAATCAAGTCTTAAATGTTGCTTCTGACAAGCGTTAATTTTTCCCTCCACCATTAAAATAAATATAATCCCACGTAACCTCTTTACTGCTGGAAATGTTGAGTCTTTGTTGACCGTTCTAGCGTTGAAGAGGTCAGTGTTAATTTCAGCATAAGACGCTTTATGACTTACAAATTCATTTTTGGCTCAGCAAAAGATCTTTTTCAATATTCCCCACAATGCTCATTACAGTAAAACAGCTTTGCAATAAACTATCATTGTTTGTTTCTTCTGCGGGTTTTACAATAGGACGCGTTGCTCCTGAAATATATCGTAGAGCATGGCTGGCTTGCGAGCTTTAAATTGCCTGTGTGCCTACAGGGACGCTGTGTACAATCATTAGGCTGTAACTGCATCCATTCATTCCAGAAGCAGGTAGCGTGTGTGTGCATGTGTGTCATAGGGTTTCTCTATGGCTACACTTAAACCGTCACACATGCATTTATAATGGCAAAAGCCTATTCCCACATCTGTTTTAACACAGTGAGAAAATTGATGTAATTAATCAGCTATCACAAAATAAATATTTTCTTGTTTAATTAATTTTTTTTTAACTTTTCTTTACCCTTCAAAAATGTGCCTATGTAATGTGCTGTGCATTTAACAAAAAAATATATTTTTTTTTGGGCAATACATGTTTAATTTTTTTGTTTCCTAATGCAAGGAAAATCTATCGCACTGACCTCACGTTTTCTTAAATATGATAGAAAATTAAGTGAGAAGTAATTGCAAATATATGTCCAGGAATAATATATAAAATATATAGATAATAGATAAGTCTATAAATCACTTGCACAGACAGTTAAAACCTATACTACATATATATGAAGATGAGGGGGTATGACAGAAGATTAAAAAAATATCAAGGTTTTAACCAGGTACAAGAGGGATGAATTCTTCAAAGGAATATACAGAAACGCAAGGACATGCACTGAAACTAGACGGAAATGTGACGAAACATTAGTGGACTTGCCTCTCATCAGTAGAGGTTAATATAGTAGCGGCATTTAAACATGATTGTTACAGACATAAGGATATCCTAAATCTAACAAAATAAAATGAAAGAGATAAAAGGATGGATCTAAACAAATAAAATTTGGGTAGAAGAGAGGGGTTTTTATCTGTCTTCAAATTCTTTTTTCTATGTATGTGTTTGCATAGTGGGACTCGTAATTCTACAGGTTAGAAGTAATAAAGTAGAATCACACTACACTTTATTTTTTTGCTATATTATGTTATACCCATGTATAACTGTTTTTGTTTTGGGGAACAATTGCTATAAATATTTGACAAATTGTTCCTTTCTATTTAAGGAATACAAAATAGGCAGTACTTAAATAATCTTTTCCTTGTTCTGCCAAAAGAAAATCTGTGCCTTGAATATTTGTTTGTTATTCTGTTGTCGAACAAATGTTGCTCAAAATAAAGCAGTCACCAACATCATTGTACAATGTGTCAGCGCTAAGCAATGTAGCACAACATTTCTTCACAGTGCTACTACACCTGAAAATGATAGACGCTTGATACATGGAATCTGGAACAGAATGGTGTATAAATAACACCACTCTGACATTTACCTCTTTGGGTTTTATGAACTTCATTTATTCTAAGTATGTTAGCTGACCGTCTCTGAGTGTTTCTGTCACAGGCTTTTAATTAAACACCTACTCGCTCATTAAGACTCTGTCCTTGGCCAGCTCTGGCAGAAGAACAAGGATGTTACAGAGCTTTGGCAGATATCTGTTCACATTGAGCAAGGCAAAGCTATGAGCAGCAGCTGCCAGCAGCAGGCAGAACAGGAAATAAAGAAATTGGTTCCTTCATCAGTGGCATGTCATTCCTGGCGTGAAGCAGGCAAACAAGAATAAAAAGGAATCAGAGGGCCATCTGATCCGAGATCTGCGCTCCCCAGTGCCTATACAAGCTTGTAGCTCGGCTGTTGTATGACTTTATAACACTTTACCTTCAAGGCAGACAGTTGCCAACACAAAAAGCTTGTGTGTGCAAAGGAGAGGAATTATTATTAATGCTTATTTATATAGTGCAGCAAATTAACTTAGTCAGCAGTCAATTAATCTGCCAGCATGTTTTTGCCATGTAGGAGGAAACCGGAGCATACAGAGGAAACCCACGCAGGCACGGGGAGAACATACAAATGCCACACAGATAAGGCCTAGTCCAGGAACTGAACTAATGACCTCAGTGCTGTGAGGCACAATTGTTACTCACTGAGTCACTGTACATTACTACAAATTTAGAGGCAACATTCTTGATAAATCATTTTTTCATTAATGTCAAATAAAAAATAATTGTAATAAAAATGCACTTTATAACATAGGTGTATGTGGAAGTACTGCAATTGTGGCGATATGTCAAGATTATCATAAAAGTAATGGTGTAAACTCATTGTTTCCTATTGTTGGGTGAACACTCCAATGTTTTGTTATAAGGACATTCACCATAAAAGCAGCAGTGTTACAGTATGAGTGCCCAGGGCCACAATCAGGGGGGGCAGCCGGGACTCTGGACCTGATCCAGACTTAATAATGTGAGCCAATTTGGAAACTTGTGGATAGATATACAGGTACTAGTAGGAGTCAGCGATATACTTGCTGTATATCACTGATTCCTACTTGTGTCCATCAATGGCAGGTTGCACTACAGAGCGCTGATGCATTGGCTCTCTGTAATTCACTTCTGAAGGTCTGTGGCACCCCATCCCTATGTGATGTCACATCATGATGTCACATAGGGGGCGGGTCCTTGTCTATGTCCTGGGCCCCAAATTTTCTGGTCGTGGCACTGTGACTGCCTATTGCACCATTACAGTGTAACTTCTATGAGCTTTCTCTAAATCAGTATGTAGGTGAAATAAAGAAGTGTTTGCCTCTATATAGGCCTAAATATTCTCCATGCATTGTTGCCAAAATGTAGCCTCTATATTTATAGTAAAGACAATAAACAAAATGTCTTATTGGACTGGATCCAGACTTACACAAAATGATTGTTTATTGCTAGCAAGGGGCAGAAAATAGCTGCATGTTGCATGTGTCCAGGCACCACGCTCTCAGTACAGCTTTGAATCCCCCTGACACAGACTTCTATAATGGAAGAGACATGTCCATTCAGTCAGGGGCGTAACTTTCACTTTGTGGGGCCCATAACAGAGTTTTAAAGGAGAGTTTTAAAGGAGCCCCCTACTCAGGTGTCTACCATATATATAAACCTCCTCATTCGCCTTAAAGTATCAGCGCAGTCATCAGCCTCCTAAGTCCTGAAATAGCGCCTTGACTCCTCTGTCTTTTCTGACATAGCTGTCCCTTAATTAGCATGTCTATATCTGCCATTAATACGACATGCGCACAACCTTCAAAACAGGGGAATTACGTACGACATGTAGGTAATTCCCTTGTCGGCCATAGCACAGGATCTGGGACGATGTTTCTTAATCAGGCCCCTTAGAAATTGCATCCATTGCACCCCCTATAGTTGCCCCTTGCGTACAGTGTGTACACTAGGTGGGAGGAGGAAGGTTTGTTAAATGTGAGTAAGGATGTTTTTTGCCCATTGCACCCTATCCCGACTTCCACACCATCCCCATTTTCAGTGAGATGGAGCAGAAAATATAAGGAAGGGTCTTGTTATCATCAGTCACTTCATGCTAGGGGGGTGCACATAAAGGAATCAGTATACAGTGGGGAACTAGCCTCAGGAGCAAAGTCTGGATCCGGTGCATTGGTAATAACAAAGGGCCGGATACTGATTTAAGAAGGGCCTGATTTCTGCAAGCTGTAGGGTTCTGGTATTGTAAGACAGGGGGGTTCAATCCTCTCACCTGCAATCTTACAGACCTCTGTATCTTTGGAATGTGTGTGGGGAGGTCTGGATCGGGTCCCATTGGTTGAAGACAGATTTCTGAATTTTTTGCGGCTCTATCCAAATCTTTTGTTTGGAGGTTTTGATAACTTCAAAATAAAGCCTGGATCTAGGCCAATGTTTTCCTATGTGTAATCTTGGTAATTAGAAATTTGTATCATCATACTGGAAAAATACTACTGTGTTTATATTCCAGTACATTCACTTCAGTATTGTAGTAATGTGTAGTAATCCTTTTGATAACCTACAATACCATTACTAACATTGTGCCTGCATATATATCCTCACTTATCTCAATATATATCCCAGCCAGAGGCGGTCCTAGGCATAGGCCACATAGGCACCCACCTAGGGCCTCGCAGGTCAGGGGGCCCCACAAGTAACAGATAGAAAAATAACCTCTTACCTGGTTGCAGAATATAGCCTAGGGCTGGGATTTTGTAAGAGGAAAGAGAGAGCGTGTGACTGGTTGCTTCTATTAGTTATTCTATTTTCATTTGGGATTGTGAGATCATTTGATGGGAGTTATTGAATTTTGTTCCTATGGCTCCGCAAAACCTAGGGCTCACTCTCTCATTTCTTCACAGGACATGCAGTTCTCCTCTACACTAAACGCATGCTCTGATTTCTGGTTACAGGACTTCTCCTGAGCTGCACCCACTCTCATCACCGATTAAGACTATCCTCTGCTCTCAAAACTTTCAAGTGCTCCATTCAAACGCACCTCTTTAGACAAGCTTATCAAATTCCTCAACCTACCGTACTTCTTAACATTTGTGTGCCCTTTTTACTATTTACAGTTTTCATTTCTTCTACAATGAACACAGACTTTTTCTTTCCATACTAAACTTATCCTCAGATCTGAAATGAACATTGCTGTATGACTGGCTCGTTCAATGTGTAATACATAGCACATGCTTTTATGTATCAACTCCCAATGTCCTATAGGGTATAAGCTTGCAAACAGAGACCTGGGCCAGATTTACTAAGTTGCGGGTTTGGAAAAGTGGAGATGTTGCCCATAGCAATTAACCAGATTCTAGCTTTTTTATTACATACTAGAGAATGCCAGCTAGAATCTGATTTGTTGCTATTGGCGACATCTCCACTTTCCCAAACCCGCAGCTTTGTAATTGTGGCCCCCAGTCTGTTATAATAATTGTCAAAATTGTAAAGCTCTATGTATTATGATGGCACTATATAACAACTTGTTCATAAATAAATAAAAATATATATAAGTACTATTATTTTAATTAAGTATTTATTTATTGATTATGTAGAAATTTTACATTACTGTATATAGATGTAATAATAAAAGTAACAATGATTTGAATTATAGTAAAGGAATCAGCTCATCATTTGAAATTTATGCCAACCAAAATAAACCACTGCACTTTAACTGTAAAAATGTTCCTCCATCTTTTACCTTCCAAACATACTAGTCACTAACGTCTAAGTTTATCTGCAACTGAAGTGTTATTGAGCTAATTAACATATGTTATGGACACGTCCAAAAGTCTCCAGATTAAAACCTTAGCACGTTGGATCCATCATCTCTTCGGATTATAGCTGTCTCTTTAGTCATCATATTCAGCCCCTCTAAAATAATTCTTCAGGACACAGTAAGCAAGAAAGGGCTTTGAGGCTCGCCATATTTTATAAAAGCATTATGATGTTGATGGCATGCATTGATTTACAAAAAGGCTATTCATTTTTATAGACCTCAGTAGGACTGCAAAAGAGGACCATATCCTTCAGATCATCAGAAGCCGTGAATGATATATTGAGGTTTACTATAATGACAATATAAAAAAAGGTTTTCAGGAGGTTAAGTACATCTGTCCGTTATGAAAGAAATACAGATAAATAAAGTTTGAAAAATCCAACAACAACATTTTAGATTGTTTTTCTGCCAAGTATGACTGTGAATAGGTCATATATTGTGCACATGAGCCCGCTGCCTGCTAGTTTTACATGATGTTTTAACAAAGCATTATAAAATATGGAGATAGTAGAATTTTGGTTCCTATAATGGATTTATTTCAGAATTTGTACATTTTTCTGGATTAGCTAAATTAGCTTCAGCAATCACATGGCATAAAAAACAGACAGACTTTTGCAGGCCGAGTTTTTATTAAGAAATACAAATCAAGCTAAATATCCATATTTTCCTCTCATTTTATTTTATTATTCGACTCCTTACACCATAAGGTGCAATAGGCAGGTAATAATGTGATTTTTACTAGAAATAAACCTTATATTAATAATAAATTGATAATTCCAACGTATGGAATTTGAGATACAGGGTTCCATACGTACAAGGGGATTGGACCCCCCCCCCTGCACTCTCCTCGCATGCAAGACCCTACCTTAAGGGCAGAAGGCCCACGTACAGAATAGTAGATTGTACGTAATGTTGTTAGCCGTGATCATGGCTCCCGGGGCGAAATCAGTTCCCCATTGGCCAGCAGGATCAGGTGTTCGGGCTGCTAGGATTTCTCCCCTCGTGCTGCAGCACGCTTTGTGTTTACTGCATAGAAGCTGGTATGCTCACCAATTAGGTTAGGGGGGATGGTCCAGTGGAACCATTCTGATTGGCCAGCCTCCCTATAATTAGACCTTCGGATACACACCACCTTGTTGGTTATAACTTCTGTATCCTGTCCTGTTGCTGTCAGTGTTTCTCTCTGAGCTAGCTTTGATTGTTGAGTGCCCTGTTACAGTTTAAACCCTTGTTCTCTGCTGTTTTCCCTACCTGTCTGTGTGTTTGTTACTCCTGCCTGTTCCTTGGTCCTTCTGTATCCTTCTGCTCTTTACATTTGGTTGATTGCTGTGTGATTCTCTGAGTATTTGCCCTAGTCTGCCTCACCATCTGTTGGGTATATCATTTGTCTTCCACAGGACAACTTGTCTTGTCCTGCCCTCTCACACACACACACACACACACACACACACACATAGGGGCTGCCACCGGGGGGGCGTGTCCTGCAGCCAAGTCTAACCTAACCATCAGAGTCTCTAGTGATTGCCAGGCTCTAGTTAGACTCTGTGCCCTTGTGAGTGGTTTCCTAACATGTAAGGGCTTTGGAACACCCTTATTGTACGATTACCATTCCATGGCCCACCCACCATGAAGACCATGCATGCTATCCGATGCAGAATTCCTTTGAACTGTGCATGAGCAGTACAGATCGATAGGAGACTTATGTACATAGCATATGTAAGTCTCCTATCGTCATTAGTTATAGATCCTATTTATTATTATTTACAGTTAGTCTAAAACCTGTCATAAGACAGGAAAAATATTGCCCATTCATTTCTCACCCCAGTATCCCCATCATGTCTCTAGCCCCCCAGTAACCCCATCATGTCTTCAGCCCCCCCAGTATCCTCATCATGTCTCCAGCCCCCCCATATCCCCATTATGTCTCCAGCCCCTCCCAGTAACCCCATCATGTCTCCAGCACACCCCAGTATCCCCATCATGTCTCCAGCCCACCCTCTGAGTATCCTCTTCATGTCTCCAGCCACCCCTAGTATCCCCATCATGTCTCCAGCCCCACTATGTGTCTCCAGCCCCCCAGTATTCTCAAGATGGTGTTGGCGAGTCCCTCTTCTACCTAGAAACAGCCTATCCCTGTTGTTGGGTAGTAGAAGATGGATCCCTTGCTGCCATCTCCACCTTACCTCTGCATTCTGGAAGTTCTTGCCACATCCAAGATGGTGGCCGGGGTTCTTCCTGAGTATCAGTTGGTAGTGAACTTACGTGTCCAGATTCCTACCTTAAATTTTACGACTAGGTCTGCGGCCCTACAGCCCAGACAACTAGTTACCATGCCTATCTCCGTCTATATGCCGGAGATACGGCATATAGACGGAACAGTAAACAGTAAGCCGACCCCTTTATCATACCGGCCGGCATACGTAACATAGTTATGTCGTATAGTTATGTCTCAGTTAAGCACGCATGCGTACTGATGATGTGCGCATGTGCACATCATAGCAGACAGAGAAACTACGCACGCGGCGTATCTAATTCCCTTGTTGACCGTAGCTTAGGATCTACCCTTTTTCTTAAATCTGAATAAGGCAGAATACATTCTGATTGGGTAGTGTGGAGTCGTGCATATGTGCAGAATGCAAAAACTGACAGATATGAGCACACGGAAACGTAAGTCTGGATCCGGTCCAATGTAACATAAATATATAACCACAGTTTAGACTAGTGATGTACATCTAGTGGCCCTCAGCTTATTAGACATTACATGTGTGTAAGATGCCCTCTGACATGTTATTGCACAACGCAGGGAGAGAAACCGACCCTGATCTCCCTGCACCACAGCTGCAGAAGTCGCAGATTACTTGCAAATAATCTGTGGCTCCTATATCGTATGAGAGGCAGCGTCTGCGGGCACCAGTGAGCAGTGCCCCCTATTCAGGGCTGGTGCTCCGGAAGCCAGCACCTCCATTGACTCCCGTACTTACGCCATTGATAGGGGTATTAATAACTTTGCTCAGTACAAACCTCTACTAGACTACTTTTCCAGAAGTTCTTAATGTCAGCTCATAATATAACAGAACAAGGACATTCAAAAATACTGTATATCTATAAATATTCTTGTTGCACTCTCCATAATTCATTCATGTCATCCAGTGAAACACTTTCCTGAAATGGATTTTCTTGTTTGTTACACTTCTTGCTACATCTATATCATTGTTATCACCATAGCATGTAAACAGACAGATCTGATTACAAATGCAATTAATATCTTATAAAACGATCCCCCCCCATTTTCCTCTGACTTATTGTTCATCAAGTATCTATTAAAGCATTGCCTCACCTTAGCCTATCTCAGTGCATAAACTTTAATGTCATTCACAGGATTTTTTGTGAGAGAACTAATCAGGAGTATTGGACGCTCGTGCCATTATAATTTATTCAGGCCGACAAGGAAATTCTCATTGTCATTGACACAAAACAATGTAGACATGTATGTAGATATTGTGGGCATAATGCTATATTAGGAGAAATTAAATAATGACTACCTTTACACCTTAGCAACACCAAGTTGTACTGCAGGGCAGAAAATGTTAAATAAGCAGATAAAGGGCTAGTTTTACTAACCGGCGGAAAAGTGGAGATGATGCCCAAAGGAACAAATCAGATTCTAGCTGACATTCTCGTGTATGTAATAGGAAAGTGAGAGTTAGAATCTGAGTGGTTGCTATGAGCAGCATCTCCACATCAAGAGTTGAGAGCAGTGTGAGATTATTTCTGACTTGTATTGTAACAATTAGTATGCCCAATATGATTGTGTGTTATATGTAAAACAAAAAGCTTATTACCCTCCATTACAAAGGTATGGTTAAATCTGCACATCTTGCATTTCAACATGGTTTGTCCAAAAGAAAATTTGCTCCTGGCTTTTGCTTAGCTTCTCACTCAGCATAAGGCTCTGAATGTCACTCAAGATTACATTCTCAGATGCTTTAAGCATTACCTAATTCAACACTTTTTGGTTTTTACAAAGCTGATACACTAGTATAGCTCTTATAGGAGGGTTGCTGACTTTGAGATGCTCCGTGGGAAGAGATAGATGCCAATAAGGGGCAGGGCATAAAAATAAAATTTATGCAAACCTCGCTATTAAGCCCCAACCCCCTGTCCATCAATACTGTAATTCATAGTGTTCCAGGAGGTGGGTGGGGCTTGATGATGAAAATCACAGTCAAGTCCTGCCCATCCCCAGTAACACTAGGGATTACTGTAATAAGAGACAGGGGGGCCTCTCATGCAGCAGATTTTCCGGCTCTCCCAGGGTACCTGGAGAAATGCACACATTTCTGAAGTCTCCCAGATATTCCAGAGTTTTTAGTTGTTATTTACTAAATATGTGTGTCCAGTTTATCATGGATTTATAGAGATACTGGTCTTAAACAAAATGTTTCCTTTCAATCACTTCCGTTGTGCTGACAGAATAGGGTCTAGGCAGTACAGCTCCTAGGGGGTTTGAACCGAGGCCTATGCCCAGGGCCCCAGGGGGCCACTGCCAGCATCATTTACAGAACTAATACACAACTAATATAGTATAGCAGATGGACATGTCTCTGTAAATGTTGCTGCCAGGGAGTAATAGCGGCGGAGGTTAGCCAGAACCACTATCAGTACAATCGCTGCTGCTACTACTCCCCGGGAGCATCCACAGAGCGGTGGCACGCAAGTAATATAGTGTAGCAGGTGGCCACGGCTCTAACACGGCTGCCAACATTAAGTGCTTTTTATAAACGGCCCCAGGTCTAGGGATTTGTTAACAGTAAAATTATTAAAAGGCATATTACTGATGGCAGTGGAATAACTACCATGAATACAGGGATCGTGCCTGCTAAGGGCCTGGAGACAGGGGCCCATGGCAGCCACCTACCCTGGACCCATGGTGGATATGCCAGTCAAGCAGATAGTCAGCACTGAGCTGCCAGCTTCTGGCACTTTCTGAGTTCTGCAAGGTATTAATTAATAAAAATATTGGCAGCAGCTGAAAACTTAGCACTGTCCTCAGCTTGTAGGGAA
>WWET01000186.1:305224-319516 GCA_011038615.1 Limnodynastes dumerilii | reverse complement strand
AAGGGGTATTGGGGTTCATGGCCAGATCCTGACAGTAGGAAAGACTGAGCATTTGCGGAAAAGAGACTCTTCGTCCACAGTCGCCTATCTGTGCAATGCACAAAGCGGTCGGCATCATTTCATTGCATGGCCAGCAAATGCACTGCACAATCATCAGGCGGGGGTACAAATCACCTCATTCTGCTGTGGGTTGTGTGTAGTTCCTCCCCTGACAGGTGACATATAAAATCCTGCTTTCTGGATAAGAAGATTGCTTTGGAGTAGGGGTAGTAGGGCAAAGTTACACTCATTGGGCCTGATCCAGACCTACGAGCGCCGAGCATATTACCGGTAAGCGTAAAAACTTTACACTCCTCCGACACTCCCCTTACTTTAATTTCCTTACGCCGGCTGAACCCTACCCTAACTTTTCCCAGCGTCAGTACGAAATTTCACAGCGATGCGCTGTTCGTAACTGGCTAGGCACGCCCATACTGTACAATTTAAATGCCTACCCCCGCCTATATTCCTTAACTCCAGCGTCCATACGAACTTTGTACTATAAGCACGCCCCTTCGTCCGTAAAAACGCAAAGTATACAAACGGCCGATTCTCAGCTACGAAAAACAGTGTGTTACTACAGGAAGTTGTCACTAGACGCTTGCGCTGTGCGTTTTTCTGACGCATTTACGCTTACGAACAAACATGACATTTTTCTGCTAAACTGATTACAGAAGGAGCTTGAGTTGGGCCATCACCATGTGCTTCCGTTTACCAGTGTTGTATAAAATAAGAGGTAGAAGAAGATGAAGTATAAAAATGACAGAATGTATCAAAAAATAGAGGAACATTTCAGAAAAGATATAATAAATGGCAATGGTGTTATCATAATCAGTAGTAGCAACCTTTTATAATCAGTGCAGGACAAGCTAGGGTAATCTTTAGGATAAATGCTTGTGTAATCAATATAAAGATTTTTACAACCCTTTGGTGTTTGATTAAGATTCTTCCATAGAAACTGCGGGTGTAGTATTCCTGCACTTATTAAGGCAAAAATAGATTTCCAACCAGAGGCAGGACAATTGCCTCAAAGACATCAGATGTGGTGGAAAAAATGGAAAAGGAAACAACCATTCAATGCAGTCAACTACTTTAGGGACTCAGTTTCATGATCAATGTAGATTCATCCTCTTAAAGTATTCTAGTCTGGTGCTGCCAAAGGGAATATATTACAATCTTAAGGAGAATACATAGAAATGTAATAAATTAGACAAACATAATGACATTTAATGTTCTATAATATGCTCCTATTACCCACCTTAAATAGCAAAGTTACTCTACTGATATTTGTACATGAACTATGGATATAAATGCTTTTTATGATTCTTTGCTAATGACTGTCATCTTTGTGTTATTATATGGGCTGTTGGATTACATTGGATTGGATCCATACTGTACTATACAGTACAGTATATAGTGCTATCAGATTATGTAGCGCTTTACAGAGAACACACACACTAGGGCTAATTTATTCAGCAGCCAATAAACCTACCAGCATGTGGTAGCAAATCGGAGCACCCGGAGGAAACCCACGCAGACACAGTGAGAACATACAAACTCCACACAGATAAGGCATTACTTATATTATATATTTTAATTTACTTATACTAGGACCATGCACCATACAAAAAGGTGCAAAAGCTCCAGTAAAGTATATTGACTATAAAGAAACATTGATCAACTAAAGGGAACTTTGCCCAAGAAGCATGCAATCTAGTTAGTCATTAGAGTTTTATGCACATAACACATTTTAGCTTTGTAAATTATGATTTACTTTACCAGTTTATTTTATTATTGTTTCCAAATCTGCCATGATTAAAGAGAGCTAAACAACATAGTATTGTGCATATGGGAATAATGAGTGAAAAGTGACCAGCAGACAACTGATAGAAAATTATAGTTGCTATTTATGTAAGTCAATTGAATTTTATGTTTATTTAAGTTACTCAGAAAATAGAAAGTATTCCAAAGTAGATTAGTTTGTTTAAAAAGGGCTATATGTGTGTGTTTTATGAAGAGCAAGATAGGAAACATAAAATATAAGCCTAAAATAGCTAAATGTTGGAAACTAAATGACTAATCTTTAAAAAGGACTAAAGTCCCGTGTCTCCTACCAGCAGAAAGACACTTAAAAAGATCTCGAGTCCTTAAAAACAGCAGATAAAAGTAATCTTGAAAGTGAATGAAATGCCTCTTAAAAATGGGTTTTTAGATGTAGAATATTTAATTCTCTGATAAAAGGGACCTTATTTCCTTGCCAAGAACTATACAAATAAAAATGCACATCTTAAAAGGAAAAGCAATGAGCAAAATTGACCTTTCTGGGAGCAGGTAGATGAGAAGAAGTATTTTGCTAATCCTAGCTGTCGGTGATTGGCTAGAGAGGAGCGTGTTAAAAATATTTCCATCTGGACTAATCTGCTCCCAGTTGAATGAGCTGAGCCCTTTAGAGTTAACCTGACATTTAGCAATAATTACCCTCTACTGTAACCTTGACCCAGTCGACTGCTCTTTTTTCATGCCCAAAGCTACCCCACCTTGACTTGTATGTTAGCTATAGCAAATAATAAAGATATAGAAATGAATTAGAGTATTTCAGTTTCAAACAAGAGTGTAGAAATAAAAAAAACTTGCATTTCCTCATTTATGCTATTTGTTTTATTGTTTCAGATGAGTCAATCTAGAAGTAGTGACAGCCTACTAATAAGATAAAATAGTATAACTCTTTGGCTGCTAAACACATGAACTGAGACTCCTTTTGCCGACTGTCACCCTGTACTAAGTGGAACAGAGAGGCAGCATTGATAAAGACTAGGGCACGAAATATGAACAACCGTGTTTAACCAGGACGACAAGACGATGCAAGATCACACTCAGCTTGTTACTCAGAGCCTAATCCATAAGAAGTAAAATCACCAGCAAGCATAAAGATAGATTCAATGCCCATAACATTTAGATTCCAATCACAGGCTAGGATAATATTTGTCATCCTTTGTATAAGGGTGAATAAAGAGCCAGGCAGGTCCAAATTACAAATTACATTTGGGACATCAAACTGTCAAGCAATAAATACCAATAATGATAAATAATAGGAAAAAAAGGCTAAATGAAAGGTGGTGTTCAATGAACTTAACACACTGGCCCTTTAACCTTTCAGTTAACAAGGTAATCTGATGGGCATTGATTTTTTCAAACCTATTACTAACAAGGTGATAGAATGATGTCCACACAGATGTACTGAATCAAATATTAAACAAAAGCACAACATAAAATACAATTATCGGTGCCCTTTCTTTCAGCCTGCTGATTATGACATTACTGAATATGCAGTGTCCGAAGGATTTACAAATAGGCGCGTTCTGCCTCTGTTTGGAATCTCTTTATAAATAATTTAATAATGACTGCATTTTTTGCTTGACTTTAAAGGAGCAGTTTGCTGATATGCATTCATGGGTTCACTAATTAACTACTTTATTCTGCTGCATGGCAGAGCTAAAAGAGAGGACGGTTCAGACCTGGGAGATGAAAGCACCTCTAGAAAGAGGGAAGTAGCAGCAAGGTGAGACTCAGGCCACTTCACTTGTCATTTATCCCAGGGGGCTAGGAGATAACTATGCAGGGGCTCATCCTTCAACCAGTTTTATAAATTTACAGGTCACTGTGGCATCTAATTTGCAGGAAAACGTCTAAAGAAAAAAAAAAGTATTCTTTCAATATCTTGATAATAATCTCTTATACTCATTCTTCCTTTTCTTTCATTTCTCCAGTATTCCCCCCACCACATAAAAAAAAATACTGACATTTTGTTCAAGAAGACAAAAAAGAGGGATAAAGGGCAAAGCAAAGATAAAAAAAAAAGAAAAAAAAAAGGATAAAACAGCAGAGCAACACAATGAGCGTAAAGAACAAAAGTAAAATAGGAAATTCAGTTAATCATTGTATCAGAAGACAAATAAAATACAAGGAAATCTTTTTTTCAAGAGTATTAAAAAAAAGAGATAAAAAAATAAAAATGTTAAATTTGACCTAGGAACAAGGTGTAAAGCATATATCCCAAATGAAATGTTTGTTAAATAATAGACTTACATTTAATAATTATCACAAATTTACAAAGAGCATGGATATAACAGATGAAAACTGTATTAATATTTTACTTGTGCACAATGATGTCACCTATGTCACATGATGTACTGCAAGAATATTCGGTGATAAAATTTATAGTCGTCAGTGAAAATCACATGAATCCAGGTATCAAATAGTAATTTCCTTTTATGTGATATCCAAACTGTACACTAAAAAAAATAATTAACAACGTATGTAACATGAAAAGTATGTGAGGCCGCAGTGTTCTGAAACCTTAGGCCTCCATTTAGTCAGAAAACATTATGATTTTCTTATTTTATTTATTTTATAGGCATAGTACATTATTAATATTATTATTATTCAATTATTAGTCAATTCCATCATCCCTTATTGGTGGCAGAGTTTTTAAGTTTGGCAAAACTTGACTCATATCCATTGTCCATTTATCAACCATTACATTACTGAGTGTCAGCATGTTACGTGGTGCTGTATGGAGAATACTTAATCATTCACATCAATCCCTACAACATTCAGACTAATATAAATTGAGATGAGATCCAAATTTGTATCCCTGTTTCTATTTTTTCCCCTGACCTTTTAAATGTTTGTCTATGTTTATGTCTTTATATATATTTAAGTCTCTAAATTGAAGAAGCAGAACATATTTCCAGTCATTAATTCCTTAAAATACAAAGCATTTGGGTAGTTTCTGAATAAAGCAAGCATTATGATGGAGCAGAACATTGTTATCAAATAGTAGCAATAAATCAACCTTTAAATATTCTACTTAATATTTATACAATCTACTTCTTTGACTTTGATGAATTAAAGTGTTCATATCTGTGTTTTCATTCAAAGCCCTGTAGGCTTTTCAGGTTCTGACTTTCCCTCTGTTTTATTTGTAAACATGGCGTTCCATACTGTCTTTTTGTCCTTTTTCGGTCCTTTTCTTCTTTATTCATAGCTATGGTTTGGATTAACAAATGTTTTGAAATATTGCCTTAGTGACAAAAGGACCTGTATTATTGTATTTCAATAAAAATTGTCTTCAAAATGTTTTCAGTAAAAATTTACTTAATAAATAAATAAATAACAATACAAGATTAACAAAATAAAGTCTTGGATGAAATTGTTAATGAAAAGGAAAACTCAGTCATCCAGATTATTAAACAGAATAATTCTCACAAACTGAAAAAGTGAAATTCTGTACATAACCTGATTTTCAGAGAGGAAGCAAGTTGTGGAAAGATTAAATTATATGTATGTTTACATGAGTTCTTGGCAAAATATTCCTCAAAAAAAATAAATGTTTGAGTTTTCCTTAGTCATAACTGGTTCATATTTATGAACAGCCATTTTATGGTCTGGTCACATGGCTAGGTCCTAGCTAATAGTTGAAATAATGATTTCTTCACTGTGTCTAGGAGACACATCCATGTCAACTATGAGGTCTAATTAAAAGAGAGAGAGATAGCTTTAGTATGAAGAAAACATATTTTTCCTCTGTATTTTAGCTCTTGAATTCTTTCCAACTATTTATTATAGCCCCAGTATTTAAGATATCATAGATCTATTTGGTGCTGGGCTCAGCTTCTTCAAGTCTTGCTGTTCCCCTGGGTGTGGACACCCTGTGGGGACAGTGGGATTGCAAGATTCAATAAGTGGAGGAGAGCCTTGCTGAAACACTTTGTTAATATTGCTTGTAGTACTTATTATTATTTTGTTATGAATTATTATTTCTCTTGAAGCAGAATTTTTTTAGCTTTAAAACTAATCTCACCTAACCAAGGCATGTATAAAATCCACTGTGCATTGCCTGAAGCATCGGCATTTTGCACTTGATTGGTAAACCATTATTGATTAAGGCAAGCAGATTTTCTATCCATCTATCTATCTATCTGAAGATTCAAAGCTACTGTCCTACCTCACATAGTATTCATAATATTTTCACTTAGTCACCCAACTCAGTTTTAGCTTGTATTATCACTTCTCCATCATCTATACCTTTAGAATAAGGCATACCCAACTACTTTAATAAGAAAAGTATACGCAATTTATGTTACTTTATGCGTCATTAAGCTCAGTGAAAAAACTGTGCCACCATGCCAAATCCCTTTCCACATAAAAAAAACAGTAAAATTGCAGCAACACAAATTATTGCACATTTCTAACAAGGTTTTGTTTTAATACCTGCTTCCATTATTTCTTTTTGTCCATGATGCCATGGTAAAAAGCTGTTAATCATTAGTGATAGGAACCCTTAGCCTATAGAGTTTAATTGGTGATTGCTATATCACTGACAAAATATGTGGGGGTTTAATAGACCTGTATGAAGAAAGCCTTGTGGAAGACAGGCAAGTATGTGTGCCTTATTGGAATAAGTAAAACATATGGGATATTTACTTGGAATCTTATATACGGTTGCAATCTCCGGTTAGAACATGTGAAATGCGAAAAAAGGGACATCCGAAAGTTCCTTTTCGGATGTCCCTTTTTCGAATACTTACAAATTTAGACTTTTTTTTAATGAATGGGTGAGTATGCCATTTGGCATACTTCACCATTCACTTTCGCAATTAGTGATATCCCTCCGCCGCTATCGCCAGACCAGATACAGGTCAGTAAACTATCGGTGCAGGGTAGGGAGGGTTAGGGTCAGGCTGTAGGGGAGGGAGGGTTAGGGTCAGGCTGCGGGAGATGGAGGGTTAGGGTCAGGCTGCAGGGGAGGGAGGGTTAGGGTCAGGCTGTGGGAGATGGTGGTGTCACAAACTGCAAGGATTTGTGTGACCTATCCCGGGTTCCCAGGTAGTTAACAGACGAGCAGGAGTGAAAGTAAGCTTGTTTAATGAAAAATGGTGAATGAACAGATATGTGCATAAATAAAACAGTCTTGGAAATCAGACTTTGAGTGCAGATGACTTGAGCGGACTGGAGGTGCAGATGACTTGAGCGGACTGGAGTTGCAGACAGGACTAGACTGAAGTTGCAGACAGGACCGGACTGGACCAAGACAGCAAGACCAGGATGGCGAGACCAGGACGGCGAGACCAGGACGAGACCAGGTGAGACCAGGACGGCAGGACCAGGATGAGACCAGGACGGCAGGACCAGGATGAGACCAGGCGAGACCAGGACGGCAGGACCAGAATGAGACCAGGCGAGACCAGGCAAGACCAGGATAAGACCAGGCGAGACCAGGCAATGGATCAGGCAGGACCAAGATGAAACCAGCCACGACCAGGCAATGGATCAGGCTTAACCGTAGAGCAACAGCAGGCTTGAACTTAATGCTAGGTAGGTTTGACTGGGTAACAACAGTAGGCTAAACTGTATAGCAACAGTAGGATTGAACTTGATGCTAGGCAGGTTTAACTGGGTAGCAACAATAGGCTAAACTGTAAGCAACAGTGACTTGAACCAGATGCTAGGCAGGCTTGACTTGAATGTAGCAGACAGGTAAAACTGTGTAGCAACAGTGACTTGAACCAGATGCTAGGCAGGCTTGACTTGAATGTAGCAGGCAGGTAAAATTGTGTAGCAACAGTGACTTGAACCAGATGCTAGGCCGGATTGACTTGAATGTAGCAGGCAGGTAAAACTGTATAGCAGACAGGCCAGGGTTGCAGGAGCAGAGATCCAGGCACTGCTGGGACCTGTGGTGCAGCAATGCGAGGCAGACAGGTCAGGGTTGCAGGATTGCAGGAGCAGAGATCCAGGCACTGCTGGGACCTGTGGTGCAGTAATGCGAAGCAGACAGCTCAGGATTGCAGGAACAGAGATCCAGATACCAAGAATGAACAAGTAGTTCCTAGAAGACCAAATTGATCTGGGCACAGCATGGACTGTGCCCAGAGTTTAAATAGCCTGCCCAGTGCACAGATTGGCTGGAGGAATCATGTGTGCGCAGAGGAGCGCCTGAGTGGCTACATGGAATCACCTGACAGAAGGCAAGATGGTGACGCCCATGCACCAGAGAGGTAATGATGCAGATGCCTAATCCCAGACACAGGAAGCACACATGCTGTAATGGAGACTTTTGCAAGAGACTGCCACCACTGGAAGTGGCACCTCTGGAGGGCTGGAGAGTGGTACATTGTGGGGAAGCCGCTGACAGACGGCGTGTGGTCATGTAAATGTGGGGCTTGCTGCCGCAGACCGTGACAGGTGGGTTAGGGTCAGGCTGCAAGTAAGGGAGAGTTAGGGTTAGAATTAGGGTAGGGATTATTTTTTCTTACAATTTAGCAGAACGGAGCTTTCGGTGCTCATCGAGGCATAGCAATCGAAATCCCAGCCGGTTCGCAACCGGCTGGGTGGAAACTGAATTTTCGAAATTCAGATTTTCTATGCGGGGACCCATACCCCTTAAATATACCCCAGCTCTGGAATCAGTTTTTGATTTTGGACATAGCTCTGGCAGCATGTTCTATATTAATTATTATGGACTCACTCCTCGTATGTAATCCAACAATCCAATTCTTGGCTGCTGATATAGTATTTTTGTAAGCTACTCTGAGGCAGAAGCAGATGTGAGTGACTAAATACAAATACACCCATATCGGAAAACTTAGACTTTTCAGAGTTGCGCATGTGCACTCTCCAAGCACGCAGTCAGAATGCAATCCACTCAATTCAGCTTTTCGATTTTTCTTTTTTATGACAGCAGGGCAGACTTAAGTTGGGTGGGGTTTTGTATATAATATTACAGTTAGTGCATGTTAACAGAAAATCGCTATATCCAGACTTCTGATCTGTTGGCAGGAATCAGAAGTTATAAGTTAGGGCCCCTGAACTCTGTGTGAGAGAGTGGAATGGTCTCCTATATACTTGCATGGGTGTGTGAATGCAGTGGGCATAAATGACCCTAGAGTGTTTAAACCTACTCTCAGGGGGACCTGTCAGCTTCAGTTACAGAGCTTCAGCTGCCTGCTATAGTATATCATTCGTGTGCTGTGACTCTGTGTATGTTACTGCTGAGGTGTAGAGCAGGGAGTTGGCCAAAACCAATCTCCTTATTCACGGTTAGCGACTATTTCCAACGCCCACCTCTACTCCTTCACAAGAGCATTATATACAGAGCCGTGTCATACTAATAATATAGGACCGTATTCACACTTAAGAAGCAGCTGCTTTTTAAGTACAGTCTTTTCCGTAATTACCTACTACGCATGCATAGTAGGTAGTTTACGCAATCTACGCACCACTTAGGTAAGTAGATTGGCTCTGTGTGGTCTTTAAAGACAGCACAGAGTAGTTTAGGCAAAAGGAGGTGTGCTAATGCTGCCTTGGGGTGGTTTTAGTTAGAAGAGGGAGGGATTTAGATTAACGGTTACTTAAGGAAGCCCTATGGCACTTTTAAGTGCCATAAGGTTCCTAAAAACGGGGGCGGGTCAAGGGGCAGTACGGGTAAGTTAGGTGCGGAAAAATCACTCTTAATTGCGAATCAGGCCCATACTGTGGCAGGTGGCCTTGGCTGTCAGCTCGTGTTTTTTATTTAAAACTAACTGGCCCCTTTTGGAAAGCGGTGCATATATGGGTTCTGCTTTGGATTCTCTGGATCCAGAATTCCGTCCTATCAAGATGTCTTACAGTGCAAAAGCATTTCTGCTTTTGGGAGGGGGGGAGGCATGCAAATAGTACAGTAACAATAGTTACAAGGGGGCTGGTGTGAAAATCTTAAGGAAGATGTCACCTAGTGGAAATCCTTACAAGCGAGCAGAGTGACCTCCCCTCACCTGTATGGATTTCTGGATGCGGCAGGGATCAGGCATTGGACCTCTGCTACCGCTACAGCCAGAGCTCTGACTGTAGTGATAGCAGAGGTATGGGTCCAGTATGTAAGCATTATGTAAAGAACAGTATGTAAAAACTAAACCTTTTATATACAACCTAAATAGTTAGTGTACCATTGTTTGTTTAACATTGTCATATATCCTGGCCTTTTTTGTTTAGAAATCCAAGAACTACAGTATTTTCGATGAAATTATTAGTTTTTTTTGTCTTACAAATAAATTCACTATATAAAGTGTATTCTTAGTGTTATATGTTATGTGGACGTGTAATATCCTGTCTCACCCCTAGGCAATCTTGGACATTGGTGTGCCTCCAGATCATGGTCATTATCCTTTATTCAGCACCTGGTCAGCCTGCTCATACAGGACTCCCTCTCTCTGAGCAGGCTGCTGGTCATTAATTATATATCCTGTGCTCCTGCTGCATGCATGCACACTCCTGCTTGTTACATCCTTGTACCTTTTAAGCAACCTTTTGTGAGTTTCCTGATTTCCAATTCCTTCCACCATGTGCTTGTGTTCCCAACCGACCTTGTGTACCCGTATTGTACCCCTGTTTGTTTATATTTCTATTTCTCTGTATTTCATGTATTAATGTTCTTTTATGTTTTGTTTTATACCATAATTTTTTTCCTGTCTTGTTCTCCAGTTAGCCCTGCTTTGTATATTTGCATTTATACAGTTGTCTCTGTTAGCCATGCATTGTTTGCATTATTACACCTAGAGCTGACTTCTAGGGGTTGTGACCTGCTGGGCTCCTGCTGCTCAAACCTATCCCCATCATCAGGAGCTCTAGTGAAGACCAGCATCCACACAGTCTGGGAGCAGGATCTCTCTCTCTCTCTCTCTCTCTCTCTCTCTCTCTTTCATTATAATATTATGATTATTATTGTTTTTATTATATTATTGTTTTTATATATAATTTAGGATATTTAAAGACGTTTAAAATATGCAAGTCGCCAAAAGAAATGGCTCTATCTATCTATCTATCTATCTATCTATCTATCTATCTATCTATTCATATCTATGCAGTATTGGATGTTTATTCCACAAATTGGGGGTAAGGTGTACAGGCAAAGCCTAAGGAGTACTACAAGTACCATCATCACTACCACTACCTTCAACCTATTCTCGGATATTTTATATCTATCTTTTTTTTTATCTCATATCTATCTATCTATCTATCTATCTATCTCATATCTATCTATCTATCTATCTATCTATCTATCTATCTATCTATCTATCTATCTATCTATCTCAGATGTTCAACAATTACACTGGTAAACAAAGATTTTGTCACATAGAACCTCAGGGGCCAGATTTACTAAGCTGCGGGAAAGGAAAAGTAGAGATGTTGCTCATAGCAACCAATCAGACTCTAGTTCTCACTTTCCTACTATATACTAGAGAATGTCAGCTAGAAACTCCAGTTTTCCTTTCTCGCAGCTTAGTAAATCTGGCCCTTAGACTCCTATATCACCCACAGGGATGTCCTCTTAAGAATCAAAATAACTTTATATAAGCCATTTAGAAGGTGTTTGATTAGGCTGTTTTTGGTCCCTCCATGTTGCTTTATTATGTATTTCGACCTCTGCATGGTTGGTTCACAGGTTTTGGCGAGAAGCCGCTCTACAGACCGTTATTTTTGTATTCTGAACACCGATGCGTTGTCTTTTTCTGTCAGCAGTTCTAAGTGGTACAATGCCTAGAAATTGTGTTATCTGTATGCTACATTTTTGGTGAGGTAACTTCAGAAACGTATTACTCTACTCTAAGTTGGAGACTAAGATAAAAATTTGTCCCTTTATTTATATCATATCACTTGTGTGACACTCCTCACAGATTGGTCAAAGGTTTTCACTGCTCCGGTGATTTGGAGGGAACCGAAAATTACTGTGAAGACTGTTATTATTGTCTCACAAGCATTTCATACATCAGTTTTAAGTCAAAACACACTCTGACATACTCTAATTTAAGGTGTGGGTCCCCGCATAGAAAATCTGATTCACGCAGCTCCGAAAGCTCAGTTCTGCTAAATTGTAAGAAAAAATAGTCCCTTCCCTAATTCTAACCCTACCCCTCCCCTCTCACTACCCTAACCCTCCTTTCCTGGCAGCTTGACCCTAACCCTCCTTTCCTGGCAGCCTGACCCTTACCCTCCCTCCCCTGCAGCCTGACCCTAACCCTACCTCCCCTGCAGCCTGACCCTAACCCTACCTCCCCTGCAGCCTGACCCTAACTCTCCATCTACAGGCAGCCTAACCCTAACCTTCCATCCCCTGCAGCCTGACCCTAATACTCCATCTACCGCAGCCTGACCCTAACCCTCTCTCCCCTGCAGCCTTACCCTAACCTTCCCTCCCCTGCAGCCTGACCCTAACCCTAACCCGCACAGATAGTTTACTCACTTTTTCCAGGTCCGGTGATAGCAGTGGCGGAGGTGCAGCGGGGGGATATCGCAGACGGTGGAAGGATAACTGTAATTGCGAAAGTGAATGGGTAAAGTATGCCGAACGGCATACTCACCCATTCATTAAAAAAAAGTAGAAAGCGGTAAGTAAGAAAATGGGGCATTCGAAAAGGAACTTTCGGATGTCCCATTTTCGGCAATAAGATTTTCATACTGGAGAGTGTAACCGTCTAATTTACTATCTACCATAATGCCTGTGTAATCAAGAAATACAGATCAAACTTCGAAAAGATAGCCATAAAGTATCGCAGTCAGACTTAAAAACTTTTGCAAACATATGAATGCCATGAGCGAAAGTTCTGCGCATGTGCAGGAAAGATGTTATGGATCGGATTTCTACACGTACAGTGTTGATTTTCACATAGGTGTGGACTTTTGCTACTCTGTGAGCTCTTAAAGCACTCTGAATACGGTCAAAAGGCCCTAAGAACTTCTTTTCCCTTGAAGATGGATTTGTTTTCTGCAATAATGTTAATTCTGGTGAGAAGTACAATACAGAGGATTGGCATCAGTTTTTCCAGGATATTTCCAGGACAACTATGCTTGCTGGCTTTTGTTTGCCCCTTAAAATGCAAGCTCCTGAGGCAAAATACAGTAGTAAGTCCTAAATACCCATGTTTTAAGTTTACTATTTACTAATTGACCTACGAACGTCTCCACACTTACTTAGGCAAAGTGAGTAAGTGAGGAGGACGCATGTTCCACATGTTAAGTGCACAAAAGGTAAGAAAGATTTTGTTGACCAGTGTTATCAATTTCTTTAAATACTACATATATTTTATCATATTTTTTCATCCTTTAATACTAATAAACTTCCCATGGTTGAAGAATTCCATGGGTTGCTACTGTTACAACATAATATATGATCAGTTAGCAATTAAATACTTTATAGCCAAATGAGACATGAGGGAGAGGTGATAAGCAAATTGTATTGAATAGAGAAAATAATAAACCTAATGGAGTCGGGAAAGAAAGCAGCGCAATCAGCCATGGTGCGAAATAGGTAAAAGATACAAGCACAAGCATTGCTCCTTGACTCATATCCCCACCTGGGCCATAATACCATCTAGTGATATACACAATTGCTTTCACACTGACACTAACAACAATTGAAACAACAAAAGACCACAACAGCAGTAAAAATCAACCACTATTGAAAATGTGCAGTCCAGGTTACAGAGAGCTCCGGTTCTCGATCTTTTGAAGAACATTGAACTGAGGTGCCTGGAAATAAAAGTCAATAGGACATTAGTAACTATGATATCCAGACTGAGCTCTATGTCCAAGGCACTTCTGAAAAGACTTGCACATAGGGAGGAAAGCATTAGCGTATCTATAATGGATGCAGGGTGTGCTGTGCACACGGGCCCCTCAGAAAAGGGGGCCCTGTGTCATGCATCCTGCACCCTGGGTTGGCAGGGGAAGGGGGGCCATTCAGCATCTATTTTCTTCCCTCTAATATCTTCCGGAGGGAAGAAATAGATGCCAAATTAGTCCCCCTTCCCCTGCGGTGGGACTGTCCCGATTCGTGGAGTGAAAAAGGGGCGGGACTTACAACACCGTTAAGTCCCGCCCCCTTTGCGGCCCACAAATCTGGACAGTCCTGTCTCAAGTAAGGGAAGGGGGGCCATGTGTAAATCCTGCACACGGGCCCCCTCACTTCTTAAAAACGCCCCTGGAGGAAAGGGAGGAAAAATCCAGGAAGCAAGAGGCTTGGTACAAGGGGCCTGATCCAGACCTACGACCGCAATCGCCCGCGAGCGTAGCATATGTTCGCCCGGGCGTATAAACTTTCACGCCCATAACACTCCCATTGAGTACCTACTTACGGCGGCTGAACCCTACCCTAAGTTTTTCCAGCGTACGTGCGAATTTTCGTACCGATGCGCTGGTCGTACTGGGCTTAGCACG
>WWET01000186.1:263285-276585 GCA_011038615.1 Limnodynastes dumerilii | reverse complement strand
ATACCATATCCCACAGCATTCCTTATCCCACAGCATACCTTATCCCACAGCATACCATATCCCACAGCATTCCTTATCCCACAGCATACCTTATCCCACAGCATACCATATCCCACAGCATTCCTTATCCCACAGCATACCTTATCCCACAGCATACCATATCCCACAGCATTCCTTATCCCACAGCATACCTTATCCCACAGCATACCATATCCCACAGCATTCCTTATCCCACAGCATACCTTATCCCACAGCATACCATATCCCACAGAATACCATATCCCACAGCATTCCTTATCCCACAGCATACCTTATCCCACAGCATACCATATCCCACAGCATTCCTTATCCCACAGCATACCTTATCCCACAGCATACCATATCCCACAGCATTCCTTATCCCACAGCATACCTTATCCCACAGCATACCATATCCCACAGCATTCCTTATCCCACAGCATACCTTATCCCACAGCATACCATATCCCACAGCATTCCTTATCCCACAGCATACCTTATCCCACAGCATACCATATCCCACAGAATACCATATCCCACAGCATTCCTTATCCCACAGCATACCTTATCCCACAGCATACCTTATCCCACAGCATACCTTATCCCACAGCATACCATATCCCACAGTATACCATATCCAGCTAGGGAGGCTGAGAAGGAAGTGCGAAGTGTTGGCCGTGAGGCCACTAGTTGTTTTATTAGGGCTAGTCTCCATGTGAATTCTAGATAGGCTGTAGCAGAGAGTACTTCAGTAGCAGTGTTGTATTGTAAATACTGTGATTTTTTGCTGTTATTCAATATATGGGTACAGTGTTAGTATAGGGATAAATATTCGCCCATTTTTTAGTATCTTTTTGATCCAATAAAATTTAGTCTTAATACATGATTAAGCTGCCTCTGTCTTGTTGATCTGGTTGTGCACTATTTAAGGTTTTTTGGGGCACCGTTATGCTGTACTCCTTCTTGTTGTGTAGTTTGTATGTTTGAAACCACTGGTAGCACCCTAGTGTAATCCTGATTGATCAAATAAGCCATATAGCTGGTGCGACTCCTCCGCCACGTGTGACTTATAAAACTAACATGCGTAAGTCCCTTTCCGAACGCAAATCTTAATCAGGTCTATGATTCCCGATGCAGAGATTTATGACCTGGCATCAGATTTCTATACTTCTGCAAACTGCTGCAAGCTTGAGTTAAAAACACTTAAGTTAAATTAGGTGCACACTACAGACAAACTGATCAGGTGCAATATCTTAAACGATGTTACCAGACTGAAAGTCTTTACAAATCACAGATGAGAAAGACTCAGATCTGTAATTTAATTTATTATAACCATTGGCTCATCCGTTGTTATTTGGGAATGTTATGAAGTTTATCAAATTGAAATTAATAATATGATGTGCTTTGGTACAATAACTCATGATCACAGGAGTGTACACACTAATAGGATGTTGTACCAAACTGTCATTTATCATGTGATAGACACGATTACTGGATAAATATACTATAGCGTATACCCAGCTTTATGACCTGGCTGTCTGCTTTGTCCATGTATATGTAAGTTGTAATGTGACACACAGATGCTTTCATAGGACCGGATCCTAACCTCTGTACGACAGCTATATTACACTAAATTGACCAGATGTTGTGCCACAGAAATCCAGGCGTATGGAGCTTATGCCCGCAGATCCATCTGTCAGGGCGTTGCATCCCCTCCACCCACCTATACTCCGTAAGGTGGGTGGGGTGAAACACTTACATTTTACAGTAGGTGTGGGTTTTAAGCCTTACTTCAGAGTTAAGGCTGCCTTATGACAGGTTAAGCCATGTACAGTCAGCACGAGAGAGGGAAGTGACAGGGGAGTTCACGCCTCTCTTCCATGCAGATGGCAAGACCTCCGTGCATAGTGCGGTCCATAGTGCGGTCCATAGTGCGGTCCATAGTGCAATCCATAGTGCGGTCCAGCAGTATTAGTATTATCCAAATTTTTTCTTGTGGATTCGATTACATCAAACTCTGGAACTGGATATGAGACAATCAAAGCTTCCTAGTCAGCAGCATAAGGAACAAAATATGTAGTGTGCAATGATACACTAAAAGTTTTTGCAATTGCGTTTCCGTTTCCGTATCAGTAAAGACCTGTGTAAACATGCCCAGCGTCAGAATGAATCTTATTCATAAAAAGATATGGAGAAATGGACAGAATTTTATCATTTGTACCTGTAACATGAAAACAGTTGCCTAAAATACGAAACTAGAATAAAAAAAGGACTGTACAGGCTCTCTCCCTAAAGTCTCATTCTACTCCATACATTCTAATCGTCTCATATCTTACAGCAGAGGGTACAATGAACCAAACGTATTACTGATAATTTAATATGTGCCTTTAAACTTACCTATTCCCATATGAAACTACAGAAATGTATTTTTTGCATTTCTATAATTTGGATTTTACAGGTATTTTTTTTTTACAGCAAAGAATTTAATAAAGAGGTCAGATTTTATTCCTTCCTTTTTGAGATATATTTATGTGATCCTGATGTCATCTTCAATAACTGTGGTATGAAAAAAAATTGAAATGAAAAATTTCTGACCTTTAAGTTTCCTTGTCTTGTAATTGGCTTCTCTCTCAGGATAAGCAGATTGATTTCTATCAATCATTCGTTTACATTTTATACCTCCTACAAAAAAAATTACAAGGGTTCAAAAGTTAATAACTATTAATTTGTAGATGTAATGCTTTCACAACTAGAATCCAGAAAGATTCTTCTACGGATAGCAATGCCAAATCATTATGGAAAGTTTTGGTAGAAAATAGCACTGATTTTGACAGAATTTTTACTAAATAATTAGGTGAATTTAAGCCATGAGATTATTAAATACGTATAATGCATTTTTATATAGGCTACTAATGTTAATCAAGCTGATGTCATGCCAAGCTTCACTTGAATGATCTTTTGCAAATAAGCAAACAAAGACTTTTTTTTATATGTAAGCTGCAGGGATGCAGTCGCAGGTCCGAGCGGACGTATTTCTAACATGATATAACCGCCAGCTGAATGGCAGCTGTGCCATTGTTCAAAATAGGTTGAAAATTGTAATTTTCTATTGGGAAAGGGAACCTATTTCCCTGTTCCCAGTAGTGAGAGGCTGCAACGGTTGCAGCGGGTAGAATAGGGTAAGGCGTGGCGGGTAAAAGTTTAGGGTTTAGGGCTTAAGAAAATGGTTAGGGTTAGGCTGCGAGGCGTTGATGGTTAGGGTTAAGCTTTATGGAGAACAAGGGAAGAAGAAGCGGATGGTTATGATTAGGCTGTGGATAAAGGAGGGATAGGGATAGGGGACTGGATTCAGATATGCGCGTGTCTAAAGTACGCAAATATACGCGTGCAAGTAGCAAGGCAACTCCCACAACACTCCTCTAGCATGAACTGTTTTTTGTGACTACGCTTCCATAGGACACCCTTAACTGTACGTGTGTACTTACGTGCGTATGTTACTTCCGTACGTGTGTACATGACTAACAATCAAAAGCTCATTTACATGCCTCCCCCGCCCAACTTGACGTAACTTCACACATACGGAAAACCACATATGTCCCTAAGTGCGATTCAATGGATCCTATGCAACTTGTGTGGAAAAAGTTACTACGCATGGGCAGTTAATCCGCTCCTAAATATAAGCATGGAAAACCACGCAAAATCGTAGGGTTAGGTAGAGGTTAAGGATAGGGTTAGATTAAATACTAACCTTTCAGCAGATGACTTTTCACAACTCCAGGAGTCACATCTCTCCCGCTTTCTAAAATGGAGACTGTCAGCAGTGTGCATTCAGCTGTACTGCAATGGTCATTTGAAATAAAGACCATGGTATCGGCAAACTGAACTCAAGCTGTAAATCCAGTAAGAAAACAGTTAACTAGACTTGCTCAGAATCCTATATATATTTATTTAAAGTAATTCATATACTTAAGTTTTGGCATGACCTTAACACCCATAAATGCTGGTGCAATGTATTAAGCATAAAGAAATTATAGTACATGATGCCCAGCATTCTAAAATATTACTGTTATGAAAGTTATGGACGATATTGCTTCAAACCTCAGAACAAAGCATTTTACATCATTCTATCTGTTTTTATGTCAGTTGATGAATTGGGGAAATGAGAGATGAGTCACACGACTGGCAAAAGTTACAGAGAAAGTAGGAATTAAGCCGCCTTAAGCTAGGTACACACTTGAGGCCAGATTTACTAAGCTGCAGGTTAGGAAAAGTGGAGATGTTGCCCATAGCAACAAATCATATTCTAGCTCTCACTTTCCTATTACATACTAGAGAATGTCGGCTAAAATCTGATTGGTTGCTACGGGCAACATCTCCACTTTTCTAAACCCGCAGCTTAGTAAAGGTAGCCATTTTAATCAAAATGCAATATTGATAAGATGATGCGTCCATATATGCACACTCGGTTTATCAGCAGATCTGTGATTTTCTCTCCTTTATTACCTTACTCCAACAAAAATGTGAAAATACACTCTTACAAAGGCGGCCCTAGCAAAGGAAGAGGAAGAAGAATCATGTGGAAGAAACTATGATCCTCATACACACCACACATTGTTTGACAGTTTAAAAGATGTAATCACACAATGTTTTGTACTTTGAAATTATATCAGGTAAGTGTGTACACTGCAATGATTATGCCTGATCATTACAAACACATGATTATCAAGTGATCTGCATGATAATCGGATGTAAAAAAAATGCAGTATGTATCCAGCTTAAGTCTTGGTATTGTATTAGAGTTGCTGCAGAAACCTTATATTACCTATATCTCTCTGTGGTTGCTATGAGGTTGTGTACATCTATGCATACACAAGATTAATATATAAGTACAACCTTATACACCTATCTATAGTTTTAACCTATCGTATATCTTGTGTGTCTGCCGCCCACTGAAATGTAGGGGTAATTGAGTGGAACTTTGGTGAGTCAAATACGATGAATTTATTTGAATATCCATTTACTTTGAGCGGATGCTTTAACCAGAGGTTTCCCTGCAATACTTGTATGAAATGAAAGCACAATAATCATTTTAAAAACCATTGTAAAATATTTGAAGGTACATTATGTACTACTACTATAAATCTTTCTCCTTTTGTGAATGTAAAGCAAGTCAATTCTATATCCCCTACTAGTGCTATGCTATCATGCCTTCTGTTAAAAAAAAATCCAAAACTTCAATGACCATGTGGCTATGAAGTAGTTAATTGCCGAGGTGAATGTCCTCAGAAGCCATCCAAGTGTCAGACATCAGTGCATTTGAAACCATCTAGTGCAGTTTTATGATATTATTAATCTTTGTTGCAGAAAGCCCAGCAGGTGAAAAAAATGAAGACAATTTAGTAAATAATGGACGCCAAGATGACTTATTGTTTTCCTGCAATGAGGAATAAGTGCAGTTTATTTTGTGACCTTTTTGCAGCAGCTGCCAAGAAATCAGAGGTAATAAACTTAAGCCAGCTCTTGCTTGAAGATGAAGAGCTGATTTATGTAAACAGCTTATTTTATTTTAACAATCTTATTCATTGCTAACACTGCTAAGCATGTGTTTATCATGTCATTTTTTCCTCTTTTTTGGCAATTTTAAATAAACAATCACATATTGGAATCCTTTTGGGGCGTTAATAAATAGTGACCAAACTAATAAAGCATAACAAGAGTAAATAAAACAATGCTAATATTTAGAGAACATTTTATACAATGCATAAACTAAAGGAAGTGCCCAAGAGAACTTTACAGAGGAGCTCAGATATAGCTTTCCCATCTAAGATGCTGCTTTTGCGACATGGTGGGAAAACTAGATTGTAGCCCTTTATTAAATCATTAAGACTTTGTTTCTTACCATTTAACATCTGTTGACTTTCTGCAGAGTTCAGACAATAGAGCTGACATCACCAATTCAATCCACAGGATGATTCATACGCGCTATCTTTAGGATATTGAATGGGTGATGTCAGCTCCATTTTCTGATCTCTGCAAGAAGCCAAGAGCTGCTAAATGGTAAGTAAACAAAGTTTTAATAATTTCAGAAGCCTCATTCAACTTTCCTCAGCAGGTGGGCTCACAATGTATGGCAGACTTTTCCCTGCTTTTAGGAAAGGTTTAATTAAGCAAAACTGTATATGTCTTAACTTCAGCAAATTTAGAGACGAGACTGTATCCAAATTAATAGTGACATGCAAGGCTGCAGAGGTCTCCTATTGGGTTGCGGTGTGATCCAGAATTACCATAAGTGCCTCACACATAAAGCTTTCCGCCAGCATGACTTTACCTTAACAGTTACGCACAAAAGTCCCACTTTCCTGTGTAGGCATTTACAGTATGATTTAAATACCTCCCTCTCCACCATGCAGACAGGCTTTAAGCATGCCGCCCCATCTTGCACCGCTGACAGAACAATTGCTAGCATGGAAATTGTGCACATGAAGAATGTGGCTGTTTTCCGCACGCATTATGGCTACTGCTATTAAATCAAGATCCGGTCCAAGCTCTTTAAAATCAATTTTTGGCTCTTATGTTCTGTCAAAGGAAAACAGAGAGCCTGACAAACCTTTCTTGAATCAATGCAGGTCTAATGCATGTTAAAGTTAACTTTATATTTGTTAAGCTTCACTCACCATTGGCCACAGACACAAGGTGGGTCAAGAGGGTGTGAAAATGAAGGAATATTTTGGGGACAATATTCATCAGCTCGTTGGTGCATATGAATTTTTATACATCTTATCGAGATGCATAATCAGGAACACATCTTGCAATACTTTGCAATTCACTGCACATATCATACGCATCAATGTCTTTTGAATCCCCATGTTGTAAAACTTGCTTTAACTTGCGGCAGTCTTCAAAAATTTGTTTTCATGTTGTGTTGTGTAAACTGTGAATATTATAGAAGAAGCCAAAAACAGAACTAATTTGATTCATCTGTGTGAATCTTTCTTTCACTGATTGAATTGCATTATCAAGTACAGAAAAATAGAAGTTGATAGAGAATTTTCCTTGCGGCTCTGAATATGTGAACTGCTTTCTCTTTCTACTAATACTGGGCCTGATTCAGAGATACAATTTCCACGGCACTTAGGAGCGTATATTTAAGATCCTAGAAAATTCGCAAAACTGCGCATGCGTAGTAATAGTGCAACACCGTCTACATAGTGGTTAGGAGTGTAAATTCGCTAAGAGCGTAAGTTTGAATCGCACGCAAGCACTTAAGATCTTAAGTGCAGCGAATCTTTAAGATCTTAAGGATTTGCATGGAAATGGGCGGGGGGAGGCAGGGAAATGAGGGAAAGTGGGCGCGGGCTGACACTTAGGATCTTAAATGAACGCTACCACGTCACTTAAGATCCCAAATGACAGCGTAGAGTTAGGGCTAGTCAATGGTGGTCTAAGTTTAAGATCCACCGCTGTTTGCAAGGGGAGTGACTCTTTATGCAGTGGGTTGGAACCTGCTAGGATCTTAACATTAGATGCGTATATTTGCGATCTTTTCGCAATCGCATCTCTGAATCAGCCCCACTGTATGGACTGGTTCTGGTTCAAACCATGTTGGTATTCGAAGCCCCTCAGCAAGTTCATGGAACCTTGACAGTATTTTTGCAAATCCTTCATCCTGTAATTTTCTAGAAATGTCCTTGTTTGGTAAAGATGCATAATTGCATTGTCTACATTAAATTTCTTTGAATGCTGGTTATATTGATTTTAAAAAATATGTCATACCATACAACAAAATAAAGTGCAAACCTGGAATAAAAAAATTCATTTTGCAATACCTTGTGCTTCAACTCATGAGGTATTGCCAGATGCTTCTGTCAGTGTCACAGATTTCTATTGGGGCACCATAGATGTCAGCAAGTTGAAAGCAAAGAGGTTTTAAGGCATCAGTTTGACTTGCCCATCTTGTTTCACTTAATGGTTTCAAAGAGAAACCAGCCATAGGGCTAGATTTACTAAGCTGTGAGTTTGGAAAAGTGGAGATGTTACCCATAGCAACCAATCAGATTCTAGCTCTCACTTTCCTATTACATACTAGAGACTGTTAGCTAGAATTTGACAGGGGGAGTTCCCTTCTCTCGTTTAGAAGGACAGACGCTTTCCGTGCGTGCGGGAGTCCAGATCCGGTCCAATGATATAATGATAATGGTTGTCATTAACTCATATTATTGTATGTTGATTTAATAATTTATTACTGGGTCAAACATAGCAAGATATTTTTTGAATTTTAGCAAGTTTCATTTTTGGACATTGGTCATTCTAAGATTTGCTGCCAGTAATTTTTTTTTGTGTTTTTGTTTTTAAAAAAGCACAGATTTTCTTCATAAATGTTTTTGTTTTGTTTTCAATCTTATTTCAAGCTCATTCCAATTTTGATAATTGACTAAATGTGCTTTACCATTCTCAAGCAGTAATAAAATTGCAGTTATGCTCAATCTCATTCTTTTAAACCAGTGTCAGGGAGAAACAATGGAAGAAGTTTTAAACTTCCAAGCAACTTGTAGCAAAAAAATGGAATCCTTGGATATGGAATATCACCGAAGTTATTGATTGTGAATTACTTCTACAAGCCTCCGTTTGTAATGTTTACTTACAGTTCTTTATTTAGCATCCTTCGTAAGTGTTAAACGCTGAACCTGTTCTGGCCCATGTTCAACCAAAATTTGCCAAATATTATCGTCACACATTTTTCAAACATTGGGATCTTTGAAGCTGAATATAGTGCTAATGCTACTTCCACTTTCTTCCAAATTTTTATCATGGTTGATGTCTTCGGTTAATTTACTACATCTACAGTATCTTCCTCAAACACCATTTTAGTATGTGAGACTGTAGGAAAAACTGTCTCCACTTCAATTTCTGGTTGATCCTTGGAAGTTGAATAAGTCTGCATCATCCTGATGCTGTGGATGTAGATAATTCAATAAGGAACATTCCTGTTTGGCATTTCATTTTCTGCCTTCCCTTTACAATACTGTGCACCAGATATTTTCTTTTTCCTATCTGCCATAATGAAAATTCTCCTGAAAAAAATAATAATGTTTTTGTGTCATTGTTTTCATTGAAATATAATGTACATCAATAAGCATAATATCTGTTAATGTCTGTTAACTGCTACATCAGCATTTTTAAATAATATTCTTCTAAACAAAAAAACTTCTTTACCACACCATACAAAATAAAAATTGTTTACAGCTTTAAAACATATTTCCATTAACTATAATCTATACTGAAATGTACTGAAATCGAAATGTGTACATTATACATGGCAGGCTCCATCCAGAACCCCAACCTCAATGGCAACTGAGTTCCTTTGCCGAATTGTGGGATGCTAACTCACACAAGGGACTTTTGACACTAGGGGCCTGACCCAGAAGTACGCTGGCTGGCGTTAAGACACCAGCCAGAAGCGTAAGATCGGCTTTAAATCATTGATCAGGCATCCGTAGCAGCGCCGTAGTAACGCTGGAGGGGGCGTCCCCCAGCATTACTACGTTGAGGTTAGTGTAGGTGGGTGGGGGGAAAGGTAGTTAAATGAGGGTAGGAGGGCGGGCTAAGCGGCCATACGATCGTGTGCGAGCGTATGCCCCCTTCCTTACGCCGGCTGGAGGGGTTAGCGGGCATACGCTCCTGTGCGAGCGTATTTTCCCTTGCTTAGGCTGGCTGAAGTTAGGGTAGCCTTCAGCCAGTGTAAGCGAGGGAAAATACGCTTTAACAGGGGGAGTGTCGGGGAGAGTGAAAGCCGATACGCTATGCTTTACTAAGCACAACGCTTTGGCGTAGTTCTGGATCAGACCCTAGGATCCTACCTTAAAATTTCCACACAGTCTCCATGGAAAACAGAGACTTTTGGATCTTATTGGATACAGATCTGTAATAAAATGTCATAGAATGCGAATGTTTTCATGTGGAAGGTAACCGTTTTGCAGAAGTCTGGATTTGGTCTGGAAGTCTTGGGATGGCACTGGGAATATATATACAGTATATGTGATCTGTTAGACTTGTAAGCTGCTTTTATTTAGCAGAGGTACCTTAACATGCTCAGCTGCTCAGCTGTTAAATCCCTGACAGGTGATTGGCTAAACACTATAAAGTAAGTGGTGATGCAGGGGGGATAGCTGAGCCGCGGTGTCTTTTTTTTTTCCATCAGCATCAACTCTGGAATTCTCCCTAGCATGACGGCATCTGCATAGTACAGAAGCCTGTCTTCAGGGGAAATTAAATTAAACTTATATTTCAGCATGCATAAAAATACTTAGCTTTTGCTTATTCTACACAAATACTGAACAGCATTCATATTAAACAGTAATTTAGATTTGGGATATAAAAACTAACCTCCCATATTCAATTCTGTTTACACAGTTTAAATTTGCATCAACTGCATTTGAACATGCTTTTCTCAGAAGTACATTTCCACCTGTTTTACTCTAAAGTCGGTTACACACTATTTGCAGCCGGAAAACTGTGTAGTGTGGATGTTGGACTGATTATCGGTCCAGTCTTTCTGTATTAGCCTTACCTGCATAATCATAATGTGGACAGATCAGTTTGGGGGCAATGAAGTGCGACTGTCATCAGTTTTAAACAGACTGCAGTTAAAAGACATTGGGTGGGATCCTCGACTACGTCCATCTTCCACATACGGCCGTAAATTGCGATATGTAGCCACAACGCATGCGTAGTAACTCGTTTACGTAACGAAATCTACATAACGAAAAGATACGTAGCTTACGTAAATGAGATACTACACATGCGTAGTGGCTACCTATCGCCAATTTACGGCCGTATGTGGAAGACGGACGTAGTTGAGCATCATTGTTCCAGCGACGGCAGTGTCTCCGGAGATTCCAATGGCCACAGGTAAGTTTTCTTGACCCTAACACTAACCATCACCTTCTCGCAACAAACCTTAACCCTCCCCTAACTTTAACCTTAGCCCTCTGTGCAGCCTAACCTTCACCTAATTGTAACTATCCTTGTTCCCCAGCCTAAGCTTAACACTCTCCTCTCCGGAGCTTAACCCTAACACTTCTTGTTCCGCATCCTAGCCCTAGCCAGAACAGGTACTTTGTCAAAATAAGACCATTCGCCATGATACCTGTTTCAGGATTGAAATTTTCAATATTTAACGTTTTGGGTAAATGAAGCTTTCGGCTGTATCATTATGAAAATGGACCATCACAGTGGCAACTACGTCCCAGTCTTACTCATTTTACATGCATTTTGCCAAAATGTAATATTTGAACACATAATGAAATGACATAAAATAGTGTCAATCCTCATCCTATATATACTGTAATTGCTCCATTACACCTGTGAACAAAGACAATGTACCGTAATACACATATTTGTTATCTGAATTGATGGGAAATTCAAAAGCTAATTTTAAAACCAAATAACTTTTTTAAATGTTGCCAATTTTTTTACCAAATTTGTCAAATATATTTGATCCAGTATTGCTTAACATGATCCTATGAAAAAATAAAATGTAGTTGCATAAAGCACAGCAATATATGATTTATGCATGAATTCATATTATATGTACATTGTATGAGCATAACAGGGGCACTCTAAGCGGGAGCACATCAAGTGATTGGGAGATATTACTGGAAGGGAGATCTCCTGCTTGCAGTCATTATGCAGATCTCCCATACTTTGCATAGTTGATGGACCTTTGCTTTGATAAATAAGACTGTGGTTTGTACACAGATTACAAGAAGGGCATGAGCATTTGAGGGGTGTATTATCCCTTACTATGAGCCATAGGGTCCTATTTTTATTAATAAGCCTATCATTTACTATTCCCCACCTCTGCACAATGTAAATTTAGAGCAATCCCAGGCTAGGCATTACCAGGGGTCATACTGCTTATTGCTTTATGATACTGGCAGATTAAAGGTGTAGCTAGGCTTATTTTAATTTTCCTCTTGTTTGACTTGAAATGTCTCCCATAGCTCAGAGTGAGCTCTCTTCATTGTAAGGGTTATGTCAGTCATTTAGAAATGACATGATGCCCTGCTGCTGAATAAACATACCCTATATCATATCAAACCTTAATCAGACTGTAATATCTCATCTTAAACATAAATGCATGACAATAGAAATATAAAATACGAGGGCTTGTCTGAAAAAGTTCTTCATTTATAAATTGAAGTGCAAAATATAACTTTATTTAGTATATGACAATGACAACAACAACAGGAAAAAGATGGAGGATGAGTGGATATGCCATATCCCCTTTTTCCTGTTGCTCAGTATTGTCCCTGGACAAATATTTAAATGGATAAATAATTAGGAGGTTAAATCAGCATATCTTGTTGTCTATGTTGTATATGAGTGTATTGCACTCTTTTTCCCTCAAAAAGACATTGCTACATAGCATACCCTCCAACATGACCCATTCTATTAGGTAGAAAATACTCTGCTCCTCAGTTTTTAACTGCTGTTACTATGGTAACCACCTTTGTTAAAGTGATAAATAGTTTTTTTTAAAATATCAGTTAATTCATTTCACCAGATGAGAGACAGTTGGAAGCTCAGTTGTGGAGTATATTGTACCTAATGGAATGGGTCATGTTGGAGGGTCTGACATAGCATTTTTATTTATACATTTTGCTTTTTTCAGATATATAGATAATATGTAAATATGCAGACATTCTCCAATCCTAGTAAACAGAAAATGCCCTTTTGTGGAAGTCTGGATCAGATCCTCTATGGTTAGTTCCTTTTTGTGTGCACTACAAAACAACTATAGCCCTGGTGGTGATCAATGTTGGGTAAAAGCCACATTGAGCTACACAATATTGATCTTAGGATGCAGACATTATATTGGACTAGAGATGTTCACTGACGCCCATGTTTTGGTTTTGGATCTGTATTAGCTTCGGGTTTTGAATTTGCCAAAAACGCCAGCCAATTTTGACCACCTCACAGGTCATAATATTATTTTCATCCAGTTTAGGCCAAAACTTAATCCAGCTGGCTGGTTACTGAATCTACAAGATGGAGTACATAGGCTATAGGAATATGGGGCTGGATCCAGACCTTGTTAAGTGCTTGAACTTAGTTACTCCTGGGCTAAACCATGTTGATTTCAGGGGAGTCATATTTTATCTGTTGCAAACAGTGTTAGAGTTGAGAGGTGATGTCTCCTATCCCAAGTCTAAATAACAGTGTGATAGTAAAACTGGTCAGTATCTGTGTGTAGTAAGCAATTCAAAGATATATCCCTGCA
>WWET01000186.1:245340-261954 GCA_011038615.1 Limnodynastes dumerilii | reverse complement strand
CCCCAAGCCAAGTATTTAATTCCCCCCACTCTTAATTATTTACCTCTGCCGTGTTCCATTGCTCCTTCCGCCGCGCTGCGTCCGGCGCCAAATACAAAATCCTGCGAGATCCGACACGGGATTTTGCAGTTCGGCTTATGTCATCCGAGTAGTCCTATCATGTGTTCAGCTCCCCCCAAATTAGTCCCATCATGTGTCCAGCTCCCCTCCTCAGTATTCCCATCATCTGTCCAGCTCCCCCCAAGTATTTAATTCCCCCCACTCTTAATTATTTACCTCTGCCGTGTTCCATTGCTCCTTCCGCCGCGCTGCGTCCGGCGCCAAATACAAAATCCTGCGAGATCCGACACGGGATTTTGCAGTTCGGCTTCGGTGATGTCATCCGAGGCGGCCGCGGAGATCCGAGCTGTGCTCGGATGGCGCCTCAGATCCCCAAATTCGGGTGGTTTTCTGAGAACCGAGCCCGCACATCTCTATATTGGACACACTGAACATGGTGCAGGTCCTCTTTTTGACACCACATTCGGTACTGCAGAGGGGCATCACTGTGTATAGCAATCAAATGTTTTCTACTTCATGATGAGCAACAAGTAGGTAGGAAAAATCCCCAGATAAATTAAATTAAAGTATACCCCCTAATTTCTTCCATTGCTAAAGATACACAGCAGAAGTGGTTTCACTTTATGCTGTTGGAGGTCAGGGCAGAGGGGGAACAGAGGAATAACCCTATGCTAACCTCTGAGAGTAGGAACTAGTGGTGGTGCATTGAACTAGTGCTGTAAGAACATACTTGACAACTTTTGCAAATGAATATCGTGGAGATGATAATAGCACCAAAGGGCTGTGTCCTGTGCATTTCTCCACCCATGATTGTGACTAGACCTGCCAGGAAAACGCTCTGTCAATAAAGATGGCAACATCAGTATTTTTTGATTGTTATATTATCTATGCAGAAAATATTTTCAGCAATTATAGTGAATCAGAATCAGGGAGATTGCCAAACACTTGGGGAAGTGTGGGAGATCACACACTCTCCAGGCAGCTTCTCTGATATTCAAGGAGCATTGGCAGGGCTGTGTAAGACTTAGTAAGAGTCAGTAATTCAGCTGCTATGGTTCAACACATTGTGCTTGCCATCAGATATAGCTGTCAACACAGTATAATGCAGGAATCCTTTCCATTGCTTTAAACATCCTCCTCTTTCTCTCTCTTTATTTTTAATGTTTTTTTTTAATAGTTACTTTAAGTTGGCATTTGTGAGCCTTTTCCTGGCCACATTTATGCCTGTTAGTATTAAAGTGTAGTTCATGCTGTTCTCTGTCCTCAATGTTCTTTTCTTTTTCCTTCCCAACACATGAAACCATAACAAACTGAGATATGTGACAACCAAACCATTGCAATTTATAGTAAAGAGATTATCTCCTGAGTTCTTGTAGAGATACAAGAGAGGAATGTAATTAATTCTTTCCAGTCTACAATAAACTCTGCAACACAATCTCTTCATAGAGAGCGGTTATTATCTTGGATGTTTAAAAGCTGGTGTTGGACGTTGAGAAAGGACGTGCATCATCTTCTGCTAATGTCTTCAACCTTGTGCCTTTTATTACAATTTGATTTAGGGTTAGAAATGCTTGAACTACATAGTCTACCTTTAATTTGATTGGATTCTCCAAGCTTGCTTTTATTTCAAATAAACTGTCCCATAAATGCTCTCTAAATGAGAATTATGAAAAGAAAATGATAGGAAAATATTAGAATGTCATTACACATGATGAAATACAATTACCATATTTTGATAAATTGGCTTTAAGAGCGGATTACTTTGCTAACAATATTTAAAATCGTTGCTATTTTTTTCCAAATTCATATTTTTAATGTTCAGAATATGCAAAAAAAAAAAAAAGAACAAATTAGGACAGGATTATTTTGATTAGAAATTAAAGTATGACAAAAGTGCATATATACCAATGATAGCCAATAAAACATCTCAATCCAACCTTCAATAAATGACACAGTCTATAAAGTATTCAACACACTTTTGTTTTAATTCCAAATCAATGAAAATGTATTTACTGTTACATCAAATCATCAAAATAAAGAACTAAAAATAAAATATGCAGAAAATACACCATCTGGATTTTTTTGCATCCCAATAAGTAGTTGATTGCCGCTTTTTATAGTAAGGCATTAGTTAGCAGACTATAATAATAATTTTTTTTTAGGATTTTATTTTGAGTATAAGCTTAATAAACATTCATTTGAAGCATGCAAACATGTATAGGCTGCTGGGAGAACACCTGACAGCCTCTGTCTACATGCATCAGTTTGCTTCAAACAAATGCATCCCTTTTGTACATTCTATCCAGAGTTGGAAAAGCTGCAGCACTGGATAGGATGCACGCAGTGAGGGCAGCGGATTTGCTGCCTAAGAACTCTGGATCAGGTCCACAATCACCTTCGCCTTTGAAGGTTAATTTATTTACCTGTAAGAAAATAAGGAAGAATATTGCACAATGAAGCATTCAGTTTATTTAATAAAAAAATTTTTTGTGCATATGTCATGTACAGTATGATTGAGGAGGCCACACAGGCCACCATCAGGGGGGGAGCAGCTGGGACTACTGACCTGGGCCTGGAGCTGGTGGGGCCCGCCATCATTAGTGAGCCAATGCACATAGATGACGGCCCTGGGGCCATATATATGTGTAATCCATCCATTTTCAATTTACCATGATAGAAGTACATGTATTTTTAATAGCTTTTAAAATAAGATTTTTTTTCTTTCATGATGTGTGGGATGTCCCAAGCCAGCCAATCAGGGGACAGATGGAACATTTTTGTTTGTGGTAGGAAGCGGTGGTAGAAGTGGAAATTTAGAAGTGGTGGTATGGAAATTTTTAAATAATAGAAGCGATTGAGGATCTATTGCTTTTCAATGAAATCAGTGGGAGAAGTGACGGTATGGCATACCCCCCATATACCCCCTTACTTCAAGCCCTGGTAGGAAGACAAGACATCCCAGAAGCCCGTTATGAATATTTTTAAATTGTCTGTCGCCCACTGATCCAGCCCAAGGCAGGACTGTTCAGTAAAGGGGCAGATCTCCCCAAGACCAGCCAGCTCCTATCGTCAAAAGCCAGGATGATGGTTGGAAGATCCATGAAACTTAGCATTATAACATGTTACACAGCACATGTTAGCAACAAGGAAGCTTCAGGAGTGACAGAAGACAATAGATACATGAGTGAAGAACAGGAAAAAATTTCACATAGAATACATATTTATTGATCCACAATTGAAATATTCCATATGGACACTAAATAAAACAAATGATCTTTATGAATACCTAAATGGTTTAGGTGTTCGAACTACAGTATATTTAGTTTCAGTTAAAAATTATGATTTTGTTACATTTTCCAATGTATTCTTTCCTCTATCTGAATAGGGAGGAGGATACCACAGATGCTGTGAAGCAATAAGTGTCAAGTCATGGGATGCTTAATTACCTTTTCCCATAGAGCTATATTAGAATTGCACATAACATGAACCATGTATACCTGAATTAGTGCTATTAACATTAGGGTCAGGACTCCAGTGCACATTCCTCCCAACTTTCCCTCTTTTAGCAGGACTGTACCGCTAGAAGGGTGGGACTTATGAGAAAAAATGCATTGAGTTTCAACAAAATATGACCATTTGTGGCTGGAACAGGGTGAGGTTTGGGCGGAATCTGGGTGGGGCTTATTTTGTTCTTTTTTCCCAATTTCGGGAGCTGAGTGCATCATTTACATTACATGTTATGAGATTACAGGTAAGTGGTAAAGCAGAGCCACACTGACAAGCACAAAACATTGGACTAGATCAAGACTTCAATGTAATCAAATTCCCAAGCACAAGATTCATAAGGATCCACAATCGCTGGGCTGCTCAATCCAGACATGCAATCGTTTACATTGTAGCTATTCCCACTAACAAGGATGAATTCCTCACAGCTAGGACTAACCTTAAATGTTTAGAATTATGGAAGCCTGGAACCAGGGGCAGATGTTGGCAGGAAAGGAGTCTGGATGGGGTGTGATGGTCGGCGGTCTCTGCACATGTGCAGACAAGCTGTCAGAGGCTGGCAGCTTAAAACAGCTCTCAGCTGCTGGCAATGTGTATCTGTAAACAGGGCTCAGCACTCATACATGAAGTGTTGAGCTCTGTCTTAAGCTCCCAGCCTCTTACAGCTTGCTTAGATTTCCATGAGTGCAGGGGGGCACACCCCACCACCCACAACAGTTACTCCACTGCCTGGACCTGTAGACAAAAAGAAGCAATACCTGTACTGTACATTGGTTAAGAGGGAATGACCACATAAACTAAACCCAGCCTCTATATGGGAAGTTTTATTGTCTGTTATTTAGCAGAACAATTCTGTAGTTGAGAACATATAAGTCTATAGGCTATAGGCTATAGGGCAGCACGATGGCTCAGTGAGTAGCACTTGTGCCTCACAGCGCTGAAGTTATGAGTTTGATTCCTGGACTAGGTCTTATCTTTGTGGAGGTTTTTTTTAATGTTCTCCCTGTCTGTGTGGGTTTCCTCCAGGTGCTCCAGTTTCCTCCACAAGCCACAAGCATGCTGTAAGGTTAATTGGATGCTGATTAAATAAACCCTAGTGTTTGTGTGTGTGCGTGTGTAAAGTGCTGCAGACAATTTGTGGCGCTAAAGAAATAAGAGTGAATAAATATGTAGCAAATATTTAAAGACTCATAGAAGTATAACACAGTCATGCAGCTGTGTCTTGAAGCAAGTTATGTCTGCTGTGAGCTATTTGATCATATGAAGGGTATGGGTTGGCTAACAATTGTTACAAATATCAGATTTACAGAGGAGCCCAATAGGGTTTAATAACCATTACATTAATATGTAACAGCAACATTTCAAATCATTTAGTTTACAGGTGGTAATATTTAGTCGTCCATCTCTTTCATGTACACCCCTGCTGATATTGCTGAATAATTTCACTATATTACGCAAATTACTATAGTGTTTTTCTAAAGTGGAAGGGAAAGCACTGAAGCATTTATTTATTAAAAGAAATGTTTACTTTAATTTTGCAAAACAGATGGCAGGGAATTTAGATACCAGAATATTTGGGTACATTACATTTAGTGTATGTTACAACCCACACTAAGCTGTACTTCTGTATTAGTTTGATAATGGTCAGGATCCCTTATTATTATATAAAAGTTATATGAAGAGAGCAAAGTTTGATTTGTTGGCACTTCAAAATGACTCCCGGAATCCCAGGAGAGCTGGTAAATCTCCCAGATCTGTGCTTGAGGTAGTTATTTAATGCAAATTACAGCCTTAAGCCCCGCATTACTAAGGATGGGTAGGGCTTCTCCTGCCCCATCTTTTGTGAGCCTATAAATGACAAGAACATTTTGATTAGGAAGGGGGCGGGGCTTTGGGAGTGGTTTTTTAAAATAAATAATTCCCTCAAGACCCGCCTCCATACTGCTGCCTCTTGTTTCTCCTGCAACTATTCTTTTAAGACTGGTTAACCACTGCCAGTAGCAGATTTAACATAAAGCATATTGAGTCACATGCCTAAGAGAACCATTAGCTTGGGAAGAAAGAAACAAGGGGGATATCAGTATCAGTCTTAGTCGTTCTGAAGGGGAGTCCCTAGGTAACACAAATTCCCCAACAGATTCAAAATCCAGGACTCTAGGCCCTGAGTTCTGCTATGGAGCCTCTGTAATAATATGAAGGGGGAACATTAATGTTTAGGGGCAGTCTGGCCCCTATATATGGGCCTGCCACAAATGTTAGGTGAATGCCAGATTTAACAGTGGTGGTGACAGGTCCCAAATTATGCTACTATACCACTGCTCTCTATACCAGAGACATGCACTATTGGGTATAGAATCATTGCAATTGATTCTATTCCTGCACTCTTTTACATGCCTTAACGTGTGCCTGATCCATACCTACGCTCATGAAATGCCCTTGTGCGTAGCGTATTTACGCCACCGTAACTACAAAGCACTCCCCTAGGCACTCCCCTCGGTTGTCCGTATTTCAGCTGTCTTACGCCGATCAAACCCTACCCTAACTTTTCTGAGCATGAGCGTGGGCGTCCGTAAGCTCCTTTGCGTAGTTACGATGCTTAGCACGCCCATACTGCCCCTTCGAGCATTGTTACGAAGCTGGCACGCTCATGGTCCATACACTAAGAGTTTTGTGGCGTAACATCGGCCCCGCGCATACGCAGTAAGTACAAATGGCCACTTTTGCACTTACGAAAAGCGTAAAAATGCTCCCGGGCGTAGGTCTGGATCAGGCCCCGTGTGTGTAAAAACATTAGTAAAACACAGGTTTTTCATTTTTCACCACGCGCATTATCATCACAGCTCTAATTTAAAGTTAAAAGAGTAAATTGCTGCAGCCCTGTGTGAAAAGCTAGCTGCGTAAATGCTGGAGAGGTCCTGTTAGGAAACTCTGCATTAACCCAAATCGTTTCTTATTTGTCCAGACCTTATAATAATTGCAGTGTCAGTAACTGTGCTTATCAGCAATAATACTGCTTCCATATTCCCTTGCACAAAGTAGGAGTCATCATCAGCATTACTTTACTCAATTTCAGAAGTCATTTTGGAAATAGCACAACATACCCTCCTATTAAATCAATAGCACCCATGAGACGTCTTGTCTCTCACACTCTCTTCCCCTAATACTTCACTCTATCACGATCACAGATTCTCACACATTTATTCATCTCTAACCACCCACCCATCTCTTTCCTTAGCACTCAATTAACCATATGAAAGTGTGACCCTTCTTTTTAGAAAGAAGCTTTTAGATTAATCATATTATCTTAAGTTTCCAAATCTCAGCGCCTCGGCGACCTTTTTTTCCTCTTAGAATCCATTATCTTAAACTAGCACAATAATCCTGGCTTTAGGGAGGAAGAAATCAGACCTAATAGATGGCAAATAAGATTAATCTATGATCTAAGTGCCGATTACACTTGGACCTGCCCTTGGACGTCCAGCTGTAACCTTGAGAATCACATCTACAGGGGTAGATTGTGGGGTTCTAGAAACATGCAAACACCATTCTACTAATGTACTGTTAACTTTACAATCACTTTAAGACAAATGACTATAATTCTCACAGAGAATATAAAACCTCTGTGTAAGTGAACCACAATATTTTATTTAAACTTTACACTTTTCAGCAGAATTATAAAAATTTCTCCTATAAGTAACCAAATATTAGTTTCTTCACAACATATTAACTTTGGACTAGAACCTAAAATCTGATTTTTTTTTATATTGGTTTAATCTGTGATTAATGGATAAATGGGAATCAGCAAATGCAGGATAACCACTCCGATCAGTGCTGCCATCAGGGGGGAACAGGCCGGGACTATTTTCCTGGGCCCGGACCTGAAGGGGGCCCACTGATACTTACCTAGATCTATAGCAGCAGGTATCGGCAGTGTCCTACCGCCGATGCTTGCTGCCCAGCGCTATTCAGTAGCCGGCCTGCTGTTAAAGTGTGTCTGCTGCGCCCCGCCCCATTTAACGTTATCAATGACGTCACCTGGGGCCCCCATGGCTGGGTCCCGGGCCCCGCATTTGATGACGGAGGCCCTGACTCCCCTCACACTAATGGATTTTTAACAGTAATAACCCACATTAAGTTTTCAGACGCGCAAAAATGTAAAATGGCGGTGATTCGGTAATTTGCACAAGTCCGTAAAATGATGCAGGGCACATACTTAGCATTCAAATACCAAGTCACATCCACCTGTGAGCTCAATGAAGGGAAAATCACTTGTCAGCAGCATTTTGTTGCTGCCTATTTGCAGTAGAGGAATCTATTAAAGTCAAAGGAGCAATGTTCACTTTACCATGAGGTTTGTTCCTCAACCTCTAGTTCTTAGGAAATGTAATAATAAATGTGTTGAACGTGAACTTGTGAAAAAAAACTCTTAGACACAGATATAGGGAAGAAGCCCCTATAGTATCTTCATCCATTGTTACAGTGGTAAATACTCCCACTTACCTACATTTTTTCACTTAGCTCCAGAAGACCTTGTGAGGGTGGATCCAAGGAGAACATTGCAGCACAAAATGTGTCATCCCTTCATACGCCATGACTTCTCTTTGTCTATTACCCCTCTCTATCATACATGATATCTTCAGTAATTATATATGTCATATAAGATATAAATTTATATCTTATCATCTCTGTACTACTAGTCTCAAGGGCAGGGGCAGAAGTAGACTGACTTGTGCCTCATAGCAATGTACTTTATACAGCTGTTTTCCTATTAACCATAATTCTTTAACACATTAATGTATACAGTACATACAATTTATTATGTGCTTTACCCCATACAATGTATTCTATTTACCTGTGTTTAAACTCCCAGAGAATACAGGACTGGATATTGATTCTTCCTTCTCCCTCCTTCCCTTAAAGTGTTAGGTTTGCATTGACATGTTTTTTCCCTCCTTCCAGACATGTGCATGGCTGGAGGTACCAGTGTGGATGTCAGCAATGGTATTTGAGCAATGGGTAATACTGAGATATGGAATGGTCTGTGGAACACAACCCAGGATGGATGCGTGGACTCGATTCCCTAGCAGATGGGTCTTTTAGGCTTGCCACCTTCCAGGTGCTGGGGTGTGCAATATGATTGGGTTGCTGATTGGTATGACCTGTGTTTATATTTTGATAAGTGTAGTTCAGTTGTTAAGTTAAGGTGTTGAACTCCCCATCTGCTATTTGGGCCAGCTGGAATCATCATCAATTTTAATCAGGCATAATATAATAAACTATGTTCCCTTTTAAACACATCTATGGTCTCAGTGGGCCTGGTCCAGACCTACGCTCGGGTGCATTTTTACGATGGTCGTAAGCGTAAAAATGGTAATTTGTACTTACTGCGCATGCGCGGGGCAGATGTTACGCTCAGAAATTCTGACCGTATGGGCCTTGAGCGTGCCTGCCATACGAAATCCATAAATACGCTCCGAGGCCAGGGTGGGGTATTTAAATCGTACAGTGTGGGCGTGCTAAGTTTTGTAACTACGCAATGAGCTAACGGACGCCCGCAGTTACGATCAGAAAAGTTAGGGTAGGGTTTGCTGGGTGTAAGAAGGCAAAACTAAGTACGACCAAGGGGAGTGCATCGTAGGTATGCTGGCGTAAATACACTACACCAGTGGTTCCCAAACTTTCTCAGTTCGAGGCACCCTTAGGGTCTCCCTATTGTTTTACAGGCACCCCTAAGACAAAAATAGAAAAACTCCACTTCACATATGGCCCCATAAAAAAAACACGTCACATATGGCCAAATAAACAAAAAAACACCACTTCACATATGGCCCCAACAAAAATAAAAAATTGTCACATATGCCAGTGATAAAAAAAAAAAACATCCAAAAATGCCCCTCAGTAAATTAAATATACCGACACACATGCTGGTACATATATAAAATTAGTAACACAATGTGCCCCCTCCAAATAATAAATGTTTAAAAAATGGGCCAAATATGTCCATAAAAATTTTAAAAAAAATCCTTACCTGGTCTGATGAGGGTCCAGTCTTGCAAGCTTTTAATATGGTGGGGACTCCTGGCAAAAAAACAAAACATAATAGACGACGCTAACAGTCCTGCACTTCAGGACATCCAGATGCTAATGACAGGTTTACTGTCATTGGGGTGTATTTATACCCTTTGGGCACTGCCACAAGTATCGAGAGAACGAGAATTCAGACTGAATGGTGCCTATATGTGAAGTGGGTTTTTTTATGGGGGCATATGTGAAGTGGTTTTTTTTATGGGGCCTATATGTGAAGTGTTTTTTTTTTATGGGGGCATATGTGATGTGTTTTTTATATTGGCTGGCATATGTGACAGTTTCTTTAGGTTAAGTGCCACTTGTGTAATGTTTTTTTTTTAAATCAGATATTTTTTATTGAAGTTTTTGACTTTTAGAACAACATAACAAACAAACCAAAAAGAAAAACCCCGCTTACAAATCCATACAAGGACAGAATCCAGCAGAAAATCATACAGTTATTAGTGACATCACTGCTTACAATTGACTGTATATCATATCTTTAAGGTATAGACATTTTCATGACAAGTGCACATCACCAACGAACATAGTATATACCAAAGAAAACGAAGTCGCAAGCTATTCAACTTCCGGATTAAGGTTGCGTGCCGCGCCGAGCTGTGGTACATAAGGTGTAACCCCCATGCTATAGATAGAGTTTAGCCATGGGGACCATATTTTATAGAATCTATCCGGGGCCCCCCTACTTTGGAAAACATATTTTTCATGTGCCAGAGTGTCATTGGCCAATTTTATCCATTCTTGCAAGGTCGGGGATTCGACAGCCATCCATTTGCGGGCGATCAGCACCTGCGCCATGGTGAACAAAGAGGACAGGTATCGGTGGGTATTTTTATCCATTACATCCGCCAAGGAAAGGCCAAATAGGCAAATTTTTGGGTCAATGGGCAGTGAGATGGACAGGGTGTACAAAGAGCAGTCCCAAACAGACCGCCAAAACGCAGCAATCTTACGGCAGCTCCATAGCAGGTGCCAGAAAGAGCACGGGGATACCCCACACCTAGCACACCTGTCCTCCACCTCCCCACCCATCCGGGCCAGGCGATGCGGGGTAAGATATACTCTGTGTAACAAATAATAGTGTATTTGCTTAAAACGTATCGATGTAGTAGCGTACTTGGTGGACACCAACACCTCCGACCAGTCCTCATCCCCCAAGTCCCCCAAATCCTCCTCCCATCTAGCTTTAAGGATGGGCAAGTGATCCGATTGAGCCGACCGTATAGCCGAATATATGTTAGAAATGGCACCCTTGAGCGCCAATCCCTCAAGCAAGCGTTTGACCGGAGAGGACACTATGCATGGACCGCTATTCGGGAACTCAAAGGCCAGCGCGTGCCTGAGCTGCAGGTAGCGATAAAACATCACGGGGGGCAACTGGAATTCCTCCTGGATCTGAGAAAACGATCTCAATGTATTCCCGTTATATAAATCCCCTAACCTCTGAATACCGTAAGTGCACCACATACCCCTACCTTGTAGGCTATACAGTTCCCTCAGAGCTGGATTCCCCCATAATGGGGTGTCCGGGTCCATCCCCTCTCCCCCCAGCAATCCATGCACAGCCCTCCACACTAGCCTAGCCTGCCGCAGGATCTGCACCCCCCCACCCCTTCCACTGCCACCAGGTAATAAGTTCTGGAATGCTGACCATCCCTGACCTCCCCAGCTCCGCAGAAGATAGCCAGTAGTCAGTACTACAGAAGGGGGTGTCCGGGTCCATCCCCTCCCCCCCCAGCAATCCATGCACAGCCCTCCACACCAGCCTAGCCTGCCGCAGGATCTGCACCCCCCCACCCCTTCCACTGCCACCAGGTAATAAGTTCTGGAATGCTGACCATCCCTGACCTCCCCAGCTCCGCAGAAGATAGCCAGTAGTGTTGTCAGTACTACTGTTTACCCATGTCAAAACCTGGGTCAACTGCGCCGCCAAGTAATAGAACCTCAGGTTAGGGAGAGCGAGGCCGGCGTCTTCTTTATCCCTTTGTAGCGTGCGCAAACTAACTCTAGCCCTGCCCCCCGCCCAGACAAGAGAGGACAAGTACCCGTGAATAGACTGGAAAATGCGTTTAGGGAGGTAAATAGGTGAATGCTGCAGGGGGTACAAAAATTTCGGCAATAAAATCATTTTAATCAGATTGACTCTGCCCGTCATGGAGAGAGGGAGGTTCCGCCACACTCTACTTTTATTTTTTGTATATTCAATGATTGGGTCGAGATTTAGGGCACCATAATCAGATGAACTAGACGTGATTCGGATTCCTAGGTATTTGAATTCTTTAGTCCAGACTAGATTGTGGTTCCCTCCCTCCACTTCAGGAGAGCCAGAGCCCAGGGAAAACAAATTAGATTTGTTCCAATTGATTCTGAGGCCCGCAAAGGACCCAAACTCCTCCATAACCGAAAGTACCCTTGTGAGAGAGCCACCGGCATCCGCGAGAAAGAGGAGCATATCATCCGCATATAATGCGATTTTGTCCGGCGGGCCCCCAGTAGGGAGGCCCCGGATGTCCTCAGTCTCGCGAATTAGGCATGCCAGCGGCTCCACTGCCAAGGCAAAGAGAGCGGGCGACAGGGGGCACCCCTGTCTCGTGCCACGGGCCAGGGACAGAGGCTCACTGGTATGGCCATTTACACAGATGTGGGCCGTGGGGGCCGAGTATAAAATTTAAACCCACCTGATAAACGTGTCCCCCATTTGAAACCCAGCACTTCCCACAGGTACGGCCATTCCACCGAATCAAACGCTTTGGCTGCGTCTAATGATGCTATAATAGCCCTACTCTCCTCCCCCCTCTCCATCTGCAATCTCAGAAACAATCTTCTCAGGTTAGTAGCCGTTGTTCTACCCGGCATGAAGCCCGTTTGATCCGGGTGAATGACCGTCGCAAGGACTGAGTTAAGCCTATTGGCCAGGATTTTAGCAAGGATTTTCACATCCGTGGTGAGGAGAGAAATGGGTCTGTACGACTCTGGCAGCACAGGGTCTTTGCCCGGTTTTGCAATCAGGATGACCAGAGCCTCTGACATTGAAATCGGGAGGTGACCCTTTTCAAATATCTGGTTAAATAATGTCAACAGTTTGGGAATTATAAAGGAGCGATATTTTTTATACGCCTCACCAGGGATGCCGTCCGAACCCGGGGCCTTATGGTTAGGGATGGATGAGATAGCAGAGTCAATCTCCAACTCCGATATTGGGGCATTAAGGGAACTGCAGGCCTCAGGACTGAGCAACGGCAATTGGATTTGGTTCAGATAGGACAGGAGTGATTCAGTTGAGTAGTGAGCCTGTGATTTGTAACACTCAGTGAAGTATGTGTAAAAAACCCCAGCTATAGCCGACCCGTCATATTGCAAGGTGTTGGTACTATCTTTTACAGCCGCAATGTAGCTGGGTGACAGCGCATCTCTAGCTAATCTAGCCAGATAGCTACCACATGCGTCAGGAATTGAACATGGCTAGAAAACAAAAGCTTGCGCTTGGATTTATCGGTGAGGTGACAAACCCATTCCGACTGGGCCTTAAGCCAATTAATTCGGCCTGTAAGTGAGTGGGAGATAGCTACCACAAGCGTCGGTATTAAGGAATTGAACATGGCTAGAAAACAAAAGCTTGCGCTTGGATTTATCGGTGAGGTGACGAACCCATTCCGACTGGGCCTTAAGCCAGTTAATTCGGTCTGTAAGTGAGTGGGAAGTGAGATAGCTCGCCTCTAAATCCCTACAGTTCTGCTCCAGCACCTGCTCTGTCCGTCTACTCTGCTGCTTAATCCGCGACACTTCTTTGATAAAAGAGCCTCTCAGATACGCCTTAAAGGCATCCCAAGTGACACCTGGATCTCTAACTAGAGGATTGTCGCCAAAAAAACCCTCCCAGTCAGAAAGCAGACCCTCCTCAGGGCCCATTAACTCCAGCCAGTACGGGTTTAGTTTCCAGAAACGGATACCGGGGGGTTGAGAAGTCTGAGGGTGAAGGGTGAGGAGTAAGGGGGAGTGGTCCGAGATACCCCTAGAAAGATACTTTGATTCCAAAACAGAGGGCAAGAGGCTTGGGGAGATCAGCGCCAAGTCTATCCTAGAAAAGGCATGGTAAGAGGATGAGTAGCAGGAAAATTCAACTTTATTAGGATTACGGTGGCGCCAGACATCCACCAGACCCATTTCCGCTACAATTTTAGAGAAGGGGGATGAGACCGGGGCCGGAGGAGACCCCGCCTCCCTCCACCTATCCAAGTTGGGATTCAGCACACCATTAAAGTCGCCCAGTAGCATCACCTGGGTCATGGGAACCTTGGCTATATAGGACAACGCTGATTTCAGAAGGTTGGCCGAGAAGGGGGGGGGAATATACACCGCCAATATAAGCAGAGGGGAAGCGTCTATTATGGCTTTGATGAAAACAAACCTACCATCAGGATCTATTTGGACATCCTCCAATACAAAGCTGAGGTGCCTACGCACCAGGACAGAGACCCCCCGGGAGTGCGTGGAGAAGGTGGAGTGATAAGCCCATCCCACCCATTGACGTTTAAGGGACAAAATTTTTCCACTCCAGCCAGGCCTCCACCTCTCTTGGGGTAGAGAAGAAATGTGTCTCTCCATCCGCCACCACACGAAGCCTAGCAGGAAACAGGATGGAGTACGGCAACTGGAGCTCCCGCAGCTTACGGCGAATCTGGGTAAACTGCGCCCTGCTCTTCTGAACCTCCAGGGCATAGTCCGGGAATGCAGAGATGGAAGAGTTGTCGACTTTGAGAGGCCCACCTTGTCTCATGAGGCGCAGGATAGCGTCCCTGTCTTTATAGTGAAGGAACTTCGCTATGAAGGTGCGCGGCGGGGCCCCAGGAACAGGAGGCTGAGGTGGAATTCTGTGCGCCCGTTCAACGGCAAAGTGAGATGAGAAGGCCTCCCTTCCAAACTCCTTTACCAGCAGATTTTCCAGGTAAGTCTTCGGGTGTGACCCCTCCACTCTCTCCGGAAGACCCACAAAGCGCAGATTATTCCTACGGAGTCGTCCTTCCAGATCCGTGAGCTTGGATTTCTGCACCTGGAATTGCTCCTGAAGGGCCCCCACTGCACGCTTAAGTGGAGCAACAGTGTCCTCCAGAGCGGAGATCCTATGTTCAGCCTCCCCCACTCTCTCCCTGGTGTGCTGTAGATCTTGGCGCAGCGGGGATATATCGCTCTGCACTTTGCCAATCTGCGTAGTAAGCCGCTGCTCAGATGACGAAATGGCGAGGAGAACCTGCAGCAAGGTAGGTTGTTCCGCCGTCGGAGGTAAGGTGTCATCCACCGCGGGTGCAGGTGATGGAAGCGATGGTGCTGGGGGGGGCTGAGAGGAGGCCGCGGATTGTCTGCTGAATCTCTCCAGTCTAGCGGCTGCCGACGATGCCTGGTTGTGCTTTCCCATTGTGAGTCCGAGGTAGGGGCAGGATAGGTTGTACAGGGATAGAAGTTTGAACGTCAGGTGTACCCCTAGTGATGCGTCACGAGTAGTATTTGACAGATGCACCACACTATGTATACAAACTGGTACAGAACAAGGTAGTATTTGGCAAATGCACCACCATATATATAAGCAGGTACAGACCAATGCAGTCCAGAGATCACTGTATACTGGGAAATCAAGTTATAATATGTCAGGTGTGCCCCTGAAGAGAGGGTAATAGTAGTATTTGGCACTCCACACTATATGTTGAGGTAGGAACAGAGCAGTGTAGCCAGGATCCAGCAAAACCTTCCTGCAAGCAGTGGTTGTCCAAGCTCAGGGGGGGAGGCAGGAGAGAACACAATGGTGCTGCAGTGTCCTGTAGAAGCAGGGTGTAATATGTCAGATGCTCCCCTGCATTGGAAATAGTATTTAACAGATGCACCACTTTGGAAAGAGCAGGGATCAGGCCCCAGTTGCACAGCAGGACTGTGGAATATCAGAGGCTGGGAGAGCTGAACCACGGGGCTGTCTTACACTGGACGCCCATGCAACTCGACGCAAAGAGGCTTAAGATGGCGCCCGTTCGCGCCAAAAACCGGATCCGAAGGCCCCAGCCTGCCCCACACCTCCGCTGCAGATTCCGGTCTTCAGCGCTCACCGGGTGACTCAGCACCTTAGTGGCAGCAGTCGAAGGGAGAAGAGCCACCTCGCAGCAATCCCCTTCACTCCTCCGTGGAGCATGGGACCAGCAGCGGCACTGACCTCCCGCCGCGCATCCGACGGAGCTCCTTAGCCACAGGTCAGCGGGGACAGCGGGAGAGCACACCAGGCGGCCTCAGCAGGACAGCGGCAACGGAGAGGGAGGACACTCAGGGAAACGAGGCAGGCAAAGGGGCACAGACGGGTAGTTGAACGGGTGATGGAGAGGAGCTAAGTCCAATGCGACTTACTCCATTGGAATCCAAGTCACGCCCCCCCACATTTTGACACTTTTAACAATATTCTACTGGGGGGGTGGATTGCGATTGGAAGTGGGAGGGGTCTAAAACTACGGAATGGGCGTGGATTCATAGACCCGAGAGAGTCAGGTATCAGATCCACCGTAATGTTAAGAGTGAACTGTTGGGAAAAGATAAGATAGTATCCTCTGGTTGGAAGTCTGTAGGATTGGGATGAAATATAGTCGGGATCCGCTATTGGATCCCTGTTTGTGCTGCGTTGGGAGCTCCGAATGCAACTTCATTGATTCTTAGGATATAGCCCTATGTTATGATTTATGATAATAATAATAAGATTTTTACAGCAAATTGTTTGCTCATATAAACAGAGATATAACAACATCAATATGATGTTATATTATGATATCAGGTTTCAGATAGTGCTTCAAGAGTTTTTATGTTCTAGGGCTGTGCTGGTGACAATGGGCTGGATCTAGACCTAGTTAAGTGCTTGAACTTAGTTACTCCTGGGCTAAACCATGTTGATTGCAGGGGGAGTCAAGTTAATTGTATTCTTTGCATGCAGGGATA
>WWET01000186.1:211630-227365 GCA_011038615.1 Limnodynastes dumerilii | reverse complement strand
CTCTCTCTCTCTCTCTCTCTCTCTCTCTCTCTCTCTCTCTTCTCTCTCTCTATGCTGGGAGCCAAATCTGGACCAAAAACCTTGTAAGAGGTTAATACTGGGAGTGACTGAACCTTATGTGAGATTTAACAAAGGGCAGAGGGTATCAACATCAAAGGTTCTGTCCCAGGTCCAAGTCAGACTTTTGGAGCCTAAAAAGATGCACTAAAAAGACACAAGATGCTGGCGACAGCATGCCATTAACCCTTGGCATGCTGACGCTTATAGTACAGTAAGGCAAATCATGCAGTGTATCACATGTGCATGATTTAACGTATAGTACTATAGGCAGCTGCTTGCCAACGGTGAACGGCTTGCTGCGGCAGCCATTTTGAACATTTTTAAATCACATTTAAAAAAATTTTTTACAGCTCATGGGGGCTTATAAAAGCTAAGTGAGTGTCAATTTCAATGAAATCGACACTCACCCCCATGCGATTTAACTCTGGAGATTTGAAGCAAATCTCTGACGATTTACTAAATCTCGACCTTAGTAAATCCAGAGATTTGTATGTCAGTCATGCTACAAATCGCCAGAGAGATTTAAACACTGACGATTTGAATAAACACACATCTCTGGCGATTTGTATGTGATTCGACTTTTGTAAATATGGAACAGTCAAAATCGCTGCTAAAAAAGTAATAACTACAGCGATTACCACTAAATCGACCTTAGTAAATCTAGCCCCTGGTATCTGACACCTATCTAAGGAGCAACCAATGGTCCAGGACCCCCACCCTTGGATATCAGATTCCCCACTCTTGGAATTTGCTGGAGGAGGAAAAGGATGCAATGATTATAATCCAAGCTATCTTTGAGGTAGGGACATCTGCCAGAACCCAGGAAAATATGGATGATGAGTGAAAGAGCTCAGAGACCTACTAGAATTCCAAGGACCTACCACATACTTCACTTCATTAGAAGAAGATCACTGGCCGCGACCTCCTAGACATTTACCCAGATAAGGGTCTGCAGCTGGAGTGTGACTACTGGCTCAGTGTGTAATTCAGGGTCTGGTGACCTCCCCGACTCTGCAGCATTACCTGTTGACTTCATTGCTGGCTAAAGACTCTCAGTGGAACCTGACAAGGGGCCGGATTCACACCACCGGACGTATTGCATATACATCCGGAGGTCACCGATATTTGATACTGTATCTTTTACACACAAACTACGTATCTTTTCATTATGAAGATTGGTATATGCAGTCTTTAAATATCAGTAAACTCCATGCAAATATGCAATACGTTCGTTGAACCTAAGGGCCTGGAGAATCTAGTGACCTCTAGGTCTAGCATGACACCAACACCGGGCATGCAGCAACCATATCAGTTGATACCCAGAAGAGTGGTTCCGAGTGATGGTGAAGGAGCCTGCTGGTGGTAGCTATAATCTCCTACAATTAAGTGTAAGGAGCCAGTATTAGGATGGCTGGAAAAATATAATGGGATAAAAGGGATGACTGGAGACATGCAAGGGGGATACAGATTGCTGGTGAAATACAAGGATGAATACAGGATGGCTAGAGACATACAAACATGAGAATTAATGGCTGGAGATACGCAAGGAAGTTGAAAGGAAGGCTGCTAACATACAATGGCGATAAAGGGATGGCTAGAGACATCCATAGGGGGAGTGAATTCTGGACACATACAAGGGTACATAGTGGTCAGGGGAACTAGAGACATTCAAGGTGGAGATTATATGATGGCTGGTTAATAGACAAACAAAAAGAAGTAATTAAACTCCAAAGGATTATTTTAGTGCACTCCAAAATAACCATCCGTAAATTCTCAGTCTCCTTTTAAAAACCATTAGCCTTTATTGACCTCCATATATAAGAAAACGAACATATACAAAAATTTAAAAACCATTAGCACATAGACGCATAATAGTGCAACCTGGAAGATAAGATAAACCACATGTATGTATGCATACATAACATTCACTAGAACAGATCAATTGCACAATGCATATGACAATTTAGAAGGTAAATACTTAGCATATTCCAGGTGAGCAGAGCATAACATGTGGTCCGACATTAAAGTCCTGCAGTGCAAATTGTTTGGACACACCAGCGGGGGGGGGCACCCTGAACTAATCCAAGAGGGGGAAGCTGAACCTATCCACACTCTAGCGGTCTCACGACCGCGCTTCCCCCGTTCCGGGTATGTATCTTACCCTACGCTGTCTGAGTAGGGAGGCATGGCTGGTGGATAAACGTGGGTCCCGGTGCACGCAGGATACCTGCTCCCTGACGCTCGTTTCGTATCCTTCGTCAGAGGGTAGAGACGTCTGCAGGTGGATCATCTGATTGTGTGTTTACGGAGAGACCATCCAATGAAATTCACGAAGTGGTTTCTTCAAAAACACCTGCAGTAATTAAAAAGTAAAGACTGAGAAGAACGAACATTGCGGTACATTTATAAACCACAAATCTTACAGATTTTGTTATAATCCATTGAGGGTTACAATATCACAAGGACTCAGGATCACAGGACTAACAAATATATTGCAAATTAAGGACAAATTCAATAATTATTTCTTACTAGTATAACTCAATTTTATATTATATAGGGTCCAAGTGAAAAAGAAACTTTGGAAAGGAGAAATCACAAACAGACATCAAGGGAAAAAGCAACATTTTGATTTAGTGTTGCTATTTAAAATTCCAAAAACCCTAATATATATTAGGGGAAATGAATACTTTTAATACATTTTATAGATATTTGTATATATATCTCAGACTCATTAGAAAAGAGTGAATAAGCTCTGGGTGATATATTTTTATTTTATTTTAAGTCTTTGGGCTTAAGAACATTTTATATATTATTACACGTTCTAATAAATTGCCACATTGTATTTTTAAATTATTTTATTTTTATTTTTAATTTTAATTCATTTTATTTGTAATTCAGAGACATGTTGAAAATGAACACAGATTTGCAGACATTGGGGTAGATCCAGAACTACGTCCATCCTCCATAGACGGACATAATTCAATGAACAATAGCTACTGCGCATGCAGTCTACAACACCGCATATACGCAATCTATGTATCGAAACCATACGCAGATTACGTACAATAGCTACTACGCCTGCGCAGTAGCTATTGTTCATATTGTTCATTTTATAAATATAAAATTTTGTTAGTTTACATCCCCATTATTGATATGATTTACGACATTACTAAGGTCTCCTATAGAAGGAGGCCCATGGGGGTGACACCATGAGTTACCACATTGGATGACACCAACCCTAAGGATGCCAATTGGTTGTTAATAAAAATGGATGAAATGGATTTATTAACAACCAATTCAAGTGACAGACTCCTTCGTTTTTTACTCTGATAATTGTGCACCAATAGTCGAATTTAGGCAAATGTACTTCATGGAATATCAGTTGATCTCAAATTTGAGCGTGCTGATTGCTACTTTATAAGAACAGTGGATTTGGGTATATGCTGTTACCTATTATGGATAATTTTATGATTTTATTATAATAAATAATTGAGCTTTATTTCTTAGAGTTGCAACGTTTTTCCATCGGTGTGTTATATGTGTACGTAATTTGTGTTTACATTGTGATAAGTGCAGCTGATATTGTTTATCTTGTTATTTTTGTGGGTTTGATGTACACCCCCTCCCCACCCCCCAGTATGCTGCTGTCACTGTGTTTATAAGGATTCATTCTCTTGATAATACAGGGCTGGATCCAGACTTAAGTAAGTGCTTGGAATGAGTTACTCCTGGGCTAAACCATGGTGATTGCAGGGAGTCATATTTCATCTGTTGCAAACAGTATTAGTGTTGAGAGGTGATGTTTCCTATCCCAAGTCAAAATAACAGTGTGATAGTAACGCTGGTCAGTATCTGTGTGCAGTAAGCAATTCAAAAATATATATCCCTGCATGTAAAGAATACAATTAACTTGACTCCCCCTACAATCACCATGGTTTAACCCAGGAGTAACTAATCTCAAGCACTTACTTAAGTCTGGATCCAGCCCACAGTCTCTTTTTAGCTTTAGTTTTTGATCATTTTGACAAACTAGTAGTCATCCATTTTATGATAGTTACTTGGCTGAAACAGACAGAACTACAAAACTGGGAGAAACAGGAACAAACTGTGACAGGGATATAATTTCCTTTAACCCTATCGAACATTCAGAGCATGTACCTTTACATACCGGCTTGTGAATGGTTGGTAGGGATCAGCTGATAAAGTTCAATATGTCAGTACCCATGGGACATGCAGAGAAACATGCATTTTTGGACCTGAGATGCAGCCAGACAGTGCAGAGAAACCACGGACAGAGTATTACAGTGTCAGATGACCGGATTAAAATGAACTTCAAAGTCAGTCAGTTGGTAGTGAAGAATAATTACAAATCACATCACACACTTATCCACGATAACCACAAACACTCCATATGACAAATATACCAATGTAACACATAAGAAACTTATCCCAAAGGTAACAGGTACACGCGTCATAATAAATGTTTATTATATCAAAATCCACATTATATACATGACATATCCCTGTAAGAAACAAGATTCAAGGCCAGATTTACTAAGCTGCGTCAAAGGAAATGCAGAGATGTTGCCCTAGCAACCAATCAGATTCTAGCTGACATTTTCTAGTATGTAATAGGAATGTAAAAGGTAGAATCTGATTGGTTGCTATGGGCAATATCTCCTCTTTTCCTTTCCCACAGCTTAGTAAATCTGGCCCACTTTGTACCTGTTGTATTATACTTCTCGTTTCATCGCAGCCTATATCTCAGAAAAGCAGGTAAATATACCCCGATCAACCAAGACATTAAAACCGGTGACAGATAAAGGAAGGACTATGAGAAGCGGGAAGTGTGATACTATGGCCAATGGTCTGCTGGGAAACCTTGGCTCATGGCATTCATGTGAATTTTACTTTGGGCACATTCCAACTACCAAAACATCACTGTAGATTAAGGCAATTGTGTTTCCTGATGACATTGTTTTACCGGATGGCAGATTCGGTCTGAAAGACTTAATTCACGCAATCTACATAAGGAAAAGATACGTAAAACGCTATGAAAAAACGCTAAACACCGGACGTATATGTTATACGTCTGCCCAATGTTCCACACCCTCCAACATGACCCATTCCATTAGGTTCAAAATACTCCTTTGATGAAGAGAACAATAGTTTTTAAAATATCAAGTTATTTCAGCAGGTGAGTGATAGTTGGAAGCTCAGGTGTGAAGTATATTGTACCTAATGGAATGGGTCATGTTGGAGGGTCTGATGTTCCCTGTCAAACGGCAAAAAAAATTGGGGAATTGCTTTAGAAACATAAGAAAGAGTTCAAGGTGTTGACTTGGCCTCCAAATTCCCCTCATCTCAATCTAATCAAACATTAGTGGGATTTTTAGGGGGGAAAAAGTGCAACTGACAGGACTTTCAGAATCTGCTGCTGACGTCTTGGTGCCAGATACAACAGGACACCTTCAGAGATCTTGTAGGCAGGTGGTTTTAATGTTTTTATTTCCATACACATTTACTCTCCACGGGGCTTCTTTCACAACTTGGCGTGAAAAGCTAATTTTAGACTGTTAAATCAAGCGTTAAAGTCTGGTTACTCATTATTTAGTTGCAATCAGAACAGCATATATGGGAACAGCATTTCAGCGTTTGAACACAGAGTTGTTGATGTTTATTATTTTTTGTTAATGGACATATATTTAAACATGCCCTACATTACTCAGCGATAGATAGATAGCTAGATAGATAGATATGAGATAGATAGATAGATATGAGATAGATAGATAGATAGATAGATAGATAGATAGATAGATAGATAGATAGATAGATAGATAGATATAGATATATAGATCCATGCAATGACTCAGAAATGTTTTAATTAATAGATCCATGCAATGACTCAGAAATGTTTTAATTAATTTTTTTCTGTTTTGCTGCGATTATTCCACTTATTTTAAAATAGGAATTTTTTTCAGTAGAGCTGCAAATGATGGATTATTTTTATCCTTAGTACTTCTGTCTATATGGGAACAGCATTTCAGCGTTTGAATACAGAGTTGTTGATGTTTATTTTTTTTGTTAATGGACATATATTTAAACATGCCCTACATTACTCAGCAATACATAATTTAGATAGATAGATAGATAGATAGATAGATAGATAGATAGATAGATAGATGGAATGACACAGAAATGATTTAAATATATTTTTTTTTTTTTGCTGCGATTATTCCACTTATTTTAAAATAGGAATTCTTTTCAGTATGAGCTGCAATGATGGATTATTTTTATCCTTAGTACTTCTGTCTATATGGGAACAGCATTTCAGCGTTTGAATACAGAGTTGTTGATGTTTATTTTTTTTGTTAATGGACATATATTTAAATGAAATAGATAGATAGATAGATAGATAGATAGATAGATAGATAGATAGATAGATAGATAGATAGATAGATAGATAGATCCATGCAATGACTCAGAAATGTTTTAATTACATTTTTTCTTTTTTGCTGCGATTATTCCACTTATTTTAAAATAGGAATTCTTTTCAGTATGAGCTGCAAGTGATGGATTATTTTTATCCTTAGAACTTCTGTCCTTATTCCATACACGACTGGGTTGACAAGGATGGAAGATAGAAGTCCAGACATGGAAAGTATAACATGAACAGTCACCGACAACTCTCCACCATTTATCCTGTATCTGAGATAAATGAACAGAGATGCAGCTATAAAAATAGAGAATGTGATGATGTGAGAGACCAGCGTATTGATGGCTTTCCCAGACGCTGACTTGGAGATCTTCAGGCAGATCCACAGTGTCCTAATGTAACAATACGCAATAATTAGAACAGTACACGTTAAAAAAAATATTGTTTCAGCAAGTCCAAAAATAAAATTGACTGAGGAATTGTTACACGCCAGTCTGACAAGGGACATATTATCACAGAATATATTATTAATATTTGTTCCACAAAACTGAAGGTTAGCTGTCAGCATTACAGGAATAAGAACAAGTATAAAGACAATATTCCAAATGCTAAATATATATTTCATGGCATTTAGATTGTTCATTAAGGTGGAATATCGTAAAGGGTTACTCACAGCCAAATATCGATCATATGCCATGGCGTTAAAAGTAAATGTTTCCACTGAAAAGAAGGTTTGGACACAGAATACTTGTGTGAGACATTCAGGAAACAATATAGTTGAGGTTCCCAACAACAACTTAATTATAAACGGAGGCAAAATTGTTGTGTTTCCAAACACTGCATTGAGCAGCAGGTTACAGATGAAAATATACATGGGCTGATGGAGACTTTCCTCCGCACAGATAACATAGACCATCAGACAGCATAACAGCATAGTGATAATGTAAAGGCTGAGAGCTAGGAAAGAAATGAGATATCCATATTTCTCCATCTGCAGGACTCCAACAAACACGAACGTCGTGTTGATTCCAGAGTTATTTTCCATCTTTCCATTAATCTCATGATTCAGCATAATGACAAAGCCTTCGCCTTAAGCAACGATGTGGCTGTGACTCTAATAGATTGTAATTTTAAATGTGAGCTTCACAACCGTGTTCCCGGTTATAAACACTGCGGCTTTTTCCTCTGAGGTTTGATCTCCATGTTTTCCATGATCTCTGTACACTGAGTAATTAGTGACTTCAGGTGTCATCATTTCATGCTTCGTTAGGTGGTTGTTAATGTAGATAACATCACCTTTCCTAATTGACTCCTTAACCCTAAATATTCATGTTTGTGCAGCAATAATATAAAAGAAGCAAAAGTTCAGCAACACTATAAAAAGAGGACAAAACAATGTATACCAGATATGCCTTAAAGCTTGGATGCGTAGATAGCCACAGTATTTACAGTTTATTCAATTAAGTTGAATTAAGAAGGGAATAATAAAGAAATAAAAACTGCCTTCTAAATGATATACCTGCCTTTAGCCAAGTTCCCTTGTTAGCAAATCGAATAATGCCACAAATATCCCATTTCCCCCAAAGCCACAACACTGAGGGCTAGAATTACTAAGCTGCGGGATGTTGCCCATAGCAACCAATCAGTTTCTAGCTAACATTCTGTAGTAAGTAATAGTTAAATGAGCTCTAGAATCTGATTGGTTGCTATGGGCAACATCTCCACTTTTCCAAACCCGCGGCTTAGTAATTTTGGCCCTGAGTCTAACCCCTCGAATGGCAGACAGGACCCACTCACAAGAATAGTGGACCTGATTCGCAGATACGAAGCTACTGCTATTTCTATGCGTATTTTTAGGAACGGTTAAACTGTGCAGCCGTTGTACCTTTATTTATGCAATCTTTTTAGGATTTAAGAATGTTGAGCCATTAAGAGCGATTTACAAAGCTGTTTGTAATGAGATAAGTAAGAAGGGGCTCAGCCAGCTCAACTTAAGAAGAAACATCAGAAAAGTGGGTGGGGGAGAGACATTTAAATGAGGCTGCCGGGGCGTGGTTTGCAAAAAACGTGCAGATTTTTGCTACTTAAGAACATACATACATACAGGAACATAAGTCGCTTAAGAACCACAAGAACGAAGGAGTGTCACGGGAGTTGCCTTGCGTATAATTGCAAACCCATTCGTTCTTATCTCCCTTTTTAACTAGGAATCAGATTCAGTATTACTGAACCAACTGTGCCCAGATGTGTTCTGCAATCATCACATGTTCTTCCTTGGTCCTAAACAATACAGACATTACCTACTTATGTGCTATCTTCCAACTGGAGCCATTCACCCACTTCATGCATGTAGCTCTATACAAGCATAAACAGCCAGTGACCACTGTGCTAACCCTTCAACTCCAGATCAATCTGCCAGACAGAATCAGGAAAAACTGTACTAACCTTACAACATAAGGGAGACCATTTAGAAAACCTCATCCAATTATAATAACAGAGCATCAGATATACTGCAGGTCTTCCGCAGGTACAGATGTGACACTTTGTAACTTCCCTAAAATATTGCCATGGCGCGGTATGAATGGCTGGCGCTTATGAGCTCCGCCACATGTATATTTGAAGGGAGAGTGGAGAGGATAGAAGACTTAAAGCAGGCAAACAGATAAAGCAGAGAACACTGTCAGCTGGCTTTAGGGGTGCATTGGCAATAGGCCTTACCGGGAACATATCTTTTTTTTTTTAAGTTAGTTTTTAAGTTAGTTTTTTAAGGTAGAGCTGCTGCGTCCCGGTCATTGGCTGAGTGCAGGTCCTGAACTGCAGAGGCCTCTCTCAGTACCACATTTCCCCTGAGAGGATGCGCGGAGTGCACTGTGTGTGTGTGTATGCATATAGGATGCGTGTGTATATGTATACATGGGGGAGTGGAAATGCTCGTCACGGGTCTGCACTATAGCTGATTTTTTTAAAAATTCAATTTATCGTTTTTTTTTTTTAAATATTTAATTTAGAAACATTGGCTGCCTTTATGGAAATAGTAACTATAATAGTATAATCATAATTATAATATATAATAGTGACTATGGGCCTGATTCAGAGGCTGAAAATAAGAACTTAAAGTTGCACCTGGGCAAAACCATGTTGATTTCAGGGGGAGTCCAGTTAATTTTATTCTATGCATGCAGGGAGAATGCTTTGCTTTTACTTATTGCACACAGATACCTGATCAGCTTCACTTTTAAACTGCTAATTAGACTTGAGCTGGGAAACATCACCTTTTAACTATAATACTGTTACAACAAATGAAATTTGACTCCCCTGAAATCAACATGGTTTAGCCCAGATGTAACTTTAAGTTCTTATTTTCAGCCTCTGAATCAGGCCCTATACTGCCGGCACTACACTGCAGGGGTTGTGACGTGAAATAGCAGGATTGTCACTGATTGACGTCTTCTTGAAGGGGCTCTTATAACCTTTTCCAGATTACACCAAATGTTATATTCCTTATCAATAAACAAATAAGCAATAAATACTGCGTGAATTTCTTAATTCATGCAGTATTTATTGCTTATTTGTTTATTGATAAGGAACATAACACTTGGGTTATAAGAGCCCCTTCAAGAAAGATTTTTTGAAGTGCCAGTGGTAGAAATCATTAGCGTTTATTAGTAAGTTGTGATTAATTGAGATACAACAGGAAGAGGTATAAAAGGGAGATCATCTAAACACCGGCACATGACTTTGAAAAAGAGCTCAGGAGAGCTCACTGCAAGGCTGGTGAGTATGCCGAACCCGGGCTGTACATCTGACGGCGGGCGCCACTCCCGATCGTTCCTTTTAATCCTTCCCTGGTATGATGTCCGGTCCTATTTTAACAATGTTTTTTTTATGAATTCTGTCTAATTAAAGTTTCTTTGTTTTATCTTGCATGCCCTCTTCATTGGGAGCTAAAGATCACCTATTGTTGCAAGTGGACATATTCATTTGAAAAAAATCTCCATTCTGGAATCCACTATTTATCCATCATAATCATGGACTTTATCATTAGTTGGATTAATTAGGAGTTACCCAGGATTTATTTTAAATAGGATTGTTATTTATATTTTTGTATTTATATATTTATTTATTACATGCATCCATTCATTGAAGCATTCTCCACTGGCACTCTTCTCTTTCTGAGGATAACCTTAGCGCCTTGTAAAACCACACCACCATTTTTTCTATTTATCTTGTATCCTATAAGAGACGTGAGACTTGTGGCTGTTTATAGGTCTTGTGCGCTTCATTAGTCAGTTTGCTACTTTTTCCATAAGGGACAATTTTAACTGTTCTTGCCCCGCCTACTTTCTGGTTAGCCACTCCTAGGGCCTAATCCAGACCTACGCACAGCGTATCGCAATGCACTCCCCCTGACACTCCCCCCTGTCCCAGCGTATTTACCCTTGCTTACACCAGCTGAAGGTTAACCAAACTTCAGCCGGCATAAGCGAGGGTAAATATGCTGTGACCGGAGCAAATTGACTAAAACCCCTCCCTCCCTCATTACACTACCTCCCCCCACCTACCTACACTAACCTTTGCGTAGTAACGGTGAAGAACGCCCCCTCAGCCGTTACTATGCTGATACTATGAACGCCCGATCCAAGGTTGGGCATTTGTTGTAGTTACGCCGCCCAACATCTGGCCGGCACATGCGCAGAAAGGCTTTTTAGCCGTTCTCGCGCTGATGCCCGCCGTAAATATGGCGTAGGTCTGTATCAGCCCCCTAGAATTTATTTAGTTCCGTCCACAAAAGGCCTCGTCCAGATTTTTTTTCCAGGGTTACTTTATTTTCCCAATCCGCCTCTGGCTGGCTTACAGCAGAGGGAGAGCAAAAGAGTTGGCTCAACGTCAATTAACCCCTCTCCTGTCAGTCTGGAATTGCAACTTTACAAAGTTTCTGAAGGCATGGCGTGAAAGCATACTAGCATGCTTTCCCGACAAATCCAGCGCCATGGCGGTATTTTAGGAAGGTTACAAAGTGTCATATCTGTATGTGTGTGGCACTTAAACTGATGCTGGAACAAAGGCAATGCAAAACCAGTCAACCGGCAAAACGATAACATATACAGAAGTCGCCCATTGCTAGATGATTACCGCAGCCACACCCAACTTGTCGCACGTATAGGGAGATACCAACAGGGAAGAGCTCATGAACCAACCATTCACTGGCCAAACCTTGTTGAGTCTGTAAGATCTCAGTCTTGCATACACTTTAAAGTTTTTATATAATTTGTTTGACATAGTTTGCCATTTTCAGCATTGTTTTCATCAAAATATTGACCATACAGTTACTTCGCCTATAATGATTTGTCTACTGCTTGTTCCAATTGTGCAAGAGGAAATAAGCAACTGTGGACCATTCACAGTGGTGACTAGAGCTTGGGTATTGGCAGTACGATGAGTTTATTATTGGGGGACACCACAAGTGTGTCTTTCAGACCACATCTACACATTCTGCATAATGAAAAGATACGCAGATTACGTAAACAAATGACTAAGCATACGCAGTATCCAATTTCAGTAAACACCGGACCCATGTGGTTACGGACGGACATAAAATACAATCTAGAGTTCCATAGTAAGATCATATATTAAATGCCCCTAGTTTATTAATACTGCAACTGTTGACATTATGGGCTGGATCCTAACTTGCAAACTATAATTTTCCAATGGTACAAGTCCATGGCTATTATTGCTGTGAGGCTCCTTTATGCAGCTCCCCTCCTATTCTATACTATTCTACTGTAGACTTATCTACATAGCTCTGTGCAGTCTGCATTATCTATACTGAGACTGAGCAGCAGGATTCATTTGGGAGCCACTAAGCTTGGTGTATTCTGGCTATGTTCATTTTACCCCTCGAGCTGGAAGTTGATAAAACTCTTTTTTGCTGTGGCTGTTCTTGACTTGACTTGACTTTGACTTCGACTTGACTTTATATTAGTTCCAGTGCACTGGCATCTATTTTCTATATAGCTATATATTCTATATTTTCTATATTTTTATAATAAAAGTTGGTTCATATGATATGAGCTGCCTTTGGAAGAAGCATTAATTGTTTTACACATATGGAAAGTTTTTACTATATCTGTTTTTTTTTTTTTACTTGTATTGGTGGCATTTTGTGTGTTGAAAAACAAATTGTGGCAACCTTTGTTTAAGGTTACCTTGGCTCCTGCTGTGAGTGATGAATGGGGATGATGTCACTCATTCATTACTCACAGTGGGCCGAATTCAGAGATCCATTTTAGCAGCGACTTCCATGCATATTTTTAGGTACGTTTCAACTGCGCGTGCCTAGTAATTTTTTGTACGCAGTTCACGTAGACTTTCCACGCGGATGTTCATTACGGACGGACGGAAATGCGGGCGGACTTGTCAAGCGGGTGTAGCTACATACGGGCGGAAGTCGATCTGAAATATACGCACCTAGGAATTTAAATATAAAATGCGGGGGGTGGCATTTAAATGAAGGTAAGGGGGCCCGATTACAAAGAAACGCCGGCACGTAAGACAAATACCCGCGGAAGTGGCAACGGAAAGTTAATGCTAGTCTATGGAGGTGGAAGTCTCTGTGACCTAGGTCTAGAGTGGGGGAGTGTCAGGGGTTTGAAGGGGTTTGGCATGCTCCGTAGGTGCGTATATTTGCGCTCCGATCTCAGCACGGAAGTCTGAATATGGTCCAGCCAGAGCTTTTGGGCAGGTGACCAATACAAGTTTATTAACAGAGATATTGTACAGTTCATAAAAAATGTAATAAACCAAATTCTGTCCCAATAATCATGTCTTTTCTGCTTGCTTTTTTGAAAGCCAAAATCAGCAGCATAATGACTCTTTCAAAAGGTATGCTTACAGTCATCAGTTCAAACTTAGACCTAAGTACACTCTAAGTGTCATCTCATATATTTCCGCTATTGTAAGTACTATGCACGCCCCTCGGTCGCACATCATTTACTTGATTTACGAGTACCAAACCGTACCTTGACTTTTCTATGCGTAAGTACGTTCGTACATAATGGATTGTCGCATGTAACGGCTTGACCCGGCCCATACTGTGCAAATTAAATTCCTCCCTCCGCCTACAATGCGTATTTCCAGGCATCGTAAGGATGACCCGCCCCTTCATACGTATTTATGAGGAAATTACGAACGATCAGAGTTACGGCGCCTAACATCTGCCGCGTGCATGCGCACTACATACAAAAAGTCGAAGTTATACAAGCGGCTAGCATAAATACGCTTTCATACTGAGGTCAGGATCTTGCCCATCCTGTGTTTAAGCTCTATAATATGTCCATGAATGTTTCCATGTATGGGGCAGCACGGTGGCACAGTGTGTCTCACAGTGCTGAGGTCATGAGTTTGTTTCCCAGACTAGGCCTTATCTGTGTGGAGTGTGTATGTTCTCCCTGTGTCTGTGTGGGTTTCCTCCGGGTGCTCTGATTTTCTCCCACACTCCAAAAACATGCTGGTAGGTTAATTGGTTGCTGATTAAATTAACCCTAATGTCTGTCTGTGTGTAGGGGCTTAACCCACACAAATATGTCTTCTCCAGCATGCTCTCTACTGTGTGGATGAAATTGACATAACCTTAGGTCAAGCACTATCTGTAAATGAGATTATCCTATATGGAGACAGTATGTGTATGAGCTTAAAAATCCCAAACCTACAGTATATCTCAAAATAGTAAATATATATACAACAATCAGCTGAAACATTAAAAGGTGAATGATGCACTATGTGAAACCAACCCAGCAAAGGCTCTGGGCAAAGTTCTGCTGGGAAACCTTGATACAGGTGGGTATCAGTGGGTCCCCACTGAGAATGGCCCTATTCTCTCCCAGCAAGCGACAAACTGGCTGGGAAATCGATTACCTCTGCCTCGAAGAGGCAAATTAATCAATCCCCGGAGCACAGAAGACAGTGCTCCAAATGGTAAGTATGAAAACTAACCCCAACCCTTTCCCTTATCCTCACCCCAACCCGTTCCTTCCATTACCCTGAATCTAAGTCTCCCTTTTCTGTAGCCTAACCCTAATTCTCCCTTTCCCGTAGTCTGACTCTAACCCTGCCTTCCCCACAGCCTAACCCTAAGTCTCCCTTTCCGCAGCCTGACCCTAACCCTCCCTTACCCGCAGTCTGATCCTAACCCTAACCCTTCCTTCCCCAGAGCCTAACCCTCCTGCTAACATTAAGAGTCAATTGAGAGGTTACTCACATCTCCAGTGGTGTCTGCTGCAGGTGGCACCTACTTAAACCTACTTAAACATTTCTACAAGCCAAGTACACCCCTTTATGGCACTGGAATTTCCTCATGGCAGTAGTTTCTTGCAACAGGATAATGCTTCCCTCCAACCTAAAAATATTTGTTCAGGAATGGTCTGAGGAACGCAACAAAGGACCGGATCCACTTATAAGTGCATATGCACTGCAACGGAGCCTAATATACAGAATTTGCCATCCTAAATTCCATACTAGCAAGAGCAGCGCACAACCCCTGCATTCCCCCCATGTACAGCACTTCCACATTCAGAACCCTGCCTTGAGTTTTCTTATGTGGAAGGACTATGGATGGAATGGAGGATCATAAGTGAGGGCTTGGGAAAGCCCTTATTATACAACTACCATTCCTATCCCCAAATACTGGGCCATATGTAGACTACCGGACATATAACATATACGTCCGGTGTTTAGCATTTTTTCCTACTGCGCCTGCGTAGTACATTTTTTATGTTATCTACGTATCTTTTCCTTATGTAGATTGCGGAAATGCCGTCTACTTTAAACACTTTACCATTTTATGTTAAAACAAAATACAACATAACATTAATATTTCAGCTAATAAAAGCACATTTACTAGTAATATAAATTATAAAATGTTATTGACATGCCAGGCAAAAAAGGAGATAGTTATTAGAGACATGGGGCCAGATTCACTAAGCTGCGGATTTGGAAAAGTGGAGATATTGCCTATAACAACCAATCAGATTTTAGCTGACATTCTCTAGCATGTAAAAAGAACGTAAAAATGAGAACTAGAATCTGATTGGTTGCTATAGGCAACACTTTTCCAAACCTGCAGCTTAGTAAATCTGGCCCATCGACTACCCAGAGTACCTTATCAAGTGATGATGCAAGCAAACTAGTGTAATGGTGATATAATAATAATAATAATAATAATAATAATAATAATAATAATA
>WWET01000186.1:195059-210148 GCA_011038615.1 Limnodynastes dumerilii | reverse complement strand
TTTTACGTTACTTCTTGCAACGTATATTGCGTACACGCGGTTTTAAAAGACCACGTGTACGCAATCTACGTTGCAAGAAGTAACGTAGATTACGTTCCAAAATTACGGCGCATGCACAGTAACACTTTTCGCAGAACTCCGGCCTCAATTGCATTGCGACCGGAGCTCTGAATCCGGCCCCATAACCCTAATTAATAAACCTAACACTGTACTTTCCTTAAAATGGTTAAAGTAAAACTCGGAGGCATACAGATGTGTCCACATTAACCTTTCCCCAAAATAGGAAAAGTCCCCCATATATGGCGTGAAATCATGAAGTATATTGGGCCCACCAGATGTGGATAGGGAGCAAAGAGAACAATGAAAGTCTGTTCACCATTTAGCTATAACCACGGCTCCGACAGAGAATAACGAATGGGCTGACATCACCCATTGACTAATCTCTGCTGGAGCTGGAACAAACAACAGGTGAGTCATCCTGTGTCTCTTGAACCTTCTGCCTATATTTGATGGCAAGTGTAAAGACCGCATATACCATATCAAAACGATACGTAGATTACGTACAATAGCTACTACGCATGCGCAGTAGCTATCTTTCAGCAAATTACGGCCGTCTGTGGAAGACGGCCGTAGTTCTGGATCTAAGTGATGTCCCCAGTTCATTATATGCCATGCTATAATGCCTCCTGTCCTTTTTATGCCCCCAGTATAGTGTCAGAAGTAAAAGACCCATACTGCAACAAATAAAGGACTAACTCAGGGCTACATTTAGTAAAGTGTGGAAAAGTGGAGATGTTGCCCAAAGCAACCAATGAGATTCTAGCTCTCACTTTTGTATTACATACCAGAGAATGTCAGCTACAATCTGATTGGGCAACATTTCGACTTTTCCTTTTTTTGCAGTTTAGTAAATCCAGTCCATAGTCTCCTGTAGTTATGATCCCTAAGAGTACACTTTCCTATACTGATCTACGTTTGATTTGACTGTTTGCATGTAGTCACCTCTCCCTCACAACCGTCCTTCAGCACTTTTAATTTAAAGAAAAAGTTGATACGCAATATAGCCCAAACAAACTCAGACATAACCTGCTTTGGACCCATATCTCATACTATCTTTCAACTGGAGAAACTCACAAGGAAGCCGATTTAAGAAACTTAATCCAATTAAAATACGACAGAGGGTCTGATTCAATTTGCATTGCGGCCCACAATAGACGGGAAAATGTTTGGGGTGCACATTTACCTGTCTATCACAGTAGCTGATTTTTATACGCATCTCTACGAGGCGCATATAAAAATAGAAAAAAAAACAATCATCTCAATCATCTCTATATGATATAGAGACCTACTGTCATAATTTTTTTTGGTAATTGAAATGAAATATAAAATATGAAATATAAGGAAATAATAATGAAATATATATTAATGAATATATATTTATATAAATGTTATTAGATATAAATTATATTGTACAATTTAGCTTTTTTTAAATTAATTATTCTTATATTTTTATTATTTATAAATGTAGTTGGATGCAACAAAAGGGACACAGGAGCAAGGGGGTCCCTAAAACTAAATTATGTTTTGCCCCCCAGTCCTAAACATTTTCTTGTATCCCTGCTTAAAATTATTTTTATAGGCACCAAAGCCAAACCATTCTTCAATGTCTGCACCTTGTCAACAGGCAATCGTCAAACATGTTCTACTACATCACTTTCTATACCTAAAAACAGATCTTGCTATCCAAGGCCTCAGTTTTATTGTGTGCAATAAGCACCCCAAAAATGTGAAACAACGCCTGTGTTTTGCACAACAGCTTTGCACGGCGTATATTTTCAGGGGGGGCCATCACCATAAATTTGCCTAAATAATGGGAAATGCATTATTTGCCGGTGGTGAACTGTACACACCAATGTATAGAGAAACTAATAGACACACAACACTGTACAACCCATATGCAATTGATTGCATAAAACCACAATGTAACTTGAAGCCTATAAACTTAAACAAATATAAATTGAACAAGAGAAGATGAAAAAAATTACTTAATAATAACCTTAGCCATAAGGGCTCTGGTATTTTTCACTATCTGACAACCTGACTAAAAGAACTAGTAATTTATCTAACTTTTGTTTTGCTACATAAGTGTAAACTTCAATGGTGCTTTTATTTTAGGAACCACCCCAACTGTGACATCATAGGTAAAATGATAAATAAGTTACACATGATTATATGATTAAATGCAATTCAGTTATTGTACAACAACAGAATTTCAATAGATAATTATAGAGTTATCAATTTTTAAAACAAAAAATAGGTCACATATCAGAAATGAGACCAAGATTAAATTAAAAGAGGTCTTAATCGCATTAAAAAAAATGTTATCCTTCATACAAAAATTTTTCAAAATTTTTTAATATAGTCTTTTTACTAATGAAGGCCCGTATTCAGACCTCCGTCTTCTGTGCCCGTCCGTCCATAACTAACCGATTGAAGTTACTGGGCATGCGTAGTAACTATTGTACGCTATTTAAGTAGCTTTTCGCTATGTAGATTGCGTACATGCAGTCTTAAAGGCCATGTGTACGCAATCTATATAGCAAAACACTATGTAAATAGCTTACAATAATTACTATGCATGTCCAGTAACTTCAATCGTTTTGTTACGGACGGACGGGCACAGAAGACGGAGGTCTGAATACGGGCCAAAGAGTCTTTCTTTGTTGTGACAAAATTAGTTGCCATCTAATCACTTCTTCATATTTCAATTTACTTGATTGCACAATTTATTTTGAACCATCTTATGTGCACTTTAGTTTACTTATATTTTGTATTTTACTGCACTGTGGAGTCTATTTTGGGAATTATGATTATTACTATGAGTATTGTTAGGCTGCATGCATATTGTGCCACCATATCATGCAATATTCTGATCTAAATAAGAGTACAATTAATCAATTTGCCACTGACTTCTTCCATCAGCAATAAAAAAAAGTTAAACAATCCTTACATATAATGAAATATTTTAATGTAGATTTTTTTTTATTATGAATATAGTGAAAATGTTTTATTATAGAGGATCTTCAATATGGCTATTTTCTGTATTTTGGTGGTTTAGTTTTTTTCTTCAAAGCTTCTGTCCCTATTCCATACACAACTAGGTTGACAATGATGGAAGACAGAAATCCAGACATAGAAAGTATAACATGAACAGTCAATGGCAGCTTTACACTATTAATTATGTATCTTAGATAAACGAACAGTGTTGCAGCTATAAAAACAGAGAATGAAATGATGTGAGATACCAGTGTGTTTATGGCTTTCCTAGTCACTGATTTAGAGACCTTCAGACGGATCAACAGTGTCCTTATGTAGCAATATAAAATAATAATAACAGTACACATAAAAAAAAAAATGTTTCAACAAGTCCATTAATAATATTGACTGAGGAATCTCCACACGCCCATCTGACAAGGGACATATTATCACAGAATATATTATTAATATTTGTTCCACAAAACTTGAGGTTGGTTGTCAACATCACCAGAACCAGAACAATCATAAAGGAAGTCATCCAAATTCTAAATATATATTTCATGGCTTTATTATTACTCATAAAGGTTGAATATTGTAAAGGGTTACTCACAGCCAAGTATTGATCATAAGCCATGGTGGTGAAAGTTAATGGTTCCACTGAAGAGAAAATTTGGACACAAAATACTTGTGTGAGACATTCAGGAAAGGAAATAGTTAAGGTTCCCATCAACAACTTAATTAGAAAAGGAGGCAAAATTGTTGTGTTTCCAAAAACTTCATTGAGAAGGTTATAGATGAAAATATACATTAGCTCATGGAGACTTTCCTCCGCATAGATAACATAGACCATCAGACAGCATACCAGCATAATGATAATGTAAAGACTGGGAGCTAAAACAAAATATAAATATTTATATTTCTCCACACCCAATAGTCCAAGAAACATGAACGATGGACTGATTTTAGTAAGATTTTCCATCTTTACATCATCCTCATATTTTAGCATAATAATTACTGAGACTACTTTTCTTTATTATTAATATAGTATTATGTGACTAACACAAATTATATTTTAACAGAAATATAAATGCTTTGGAAAATGATTTTCCAGTGACTGAATATCGAGTGAGCACATGCTTGTTATAAACATGGTTCCTCCTCAGGGCTCTGTTCTCACAAGGTTTCTAGAATCATTGCAAATGGAAGTAATTGGTGATTTTCTTTGTCATCGTTCCAGTCTTCATTAGGATAACTGGTGTACTGTAAATAATATCCTACTTTTTAATTGTCTTGTTATGAACTTACTCTGGTGTATATGTGTAAACAAACCAGTCATGGTACAATATAGTAAACACAAAATCTTAAAATAAGTCCTGAAATTGCTTTTTGTTTATTTTAATAGGATGAAGTTATTAAAAGTAAATAATCGAATGATTATGAAAGTTCAGATAATAATGTCACAAAAAAATAGAACATAAACTATAACATTTCTTTGGTCAATTTTTCCTTTTTTCATGAAGAATTTTGTCGAAAGACAATACAGTCCAAAGTAGAGAGGGGAATTAAGAAACCAGAAACACACATGAATGAATAAAGTAGAAATCTTCAACTTTATTTCTAGACTTTATTTTTAACTACTGTAACATTGGTCTGCATCCTAATTTAGGATTTTTACTTTGTTTCGGATTCGGATTGATTTGAGGACTGTTTTGTGTTCTGTGAATACATAAGCATTTTGCAACTAGACTGGAACACACTATGATCCATGAAGACTTAAGAGGAATGAAATTTCCATCAGTTTTCAACCATGTAGATTGTAGAATTGCTCTTGCCCACCATTTGATGTTTTTTTTAACTTTATTTTTTATTGGAGTTCAAACATTGCATCGTAGACAATTGACAGTCAAAATCCACATTCAAATAAATTGCATAATACACAGCAGAGAACTACATGTCCAGCATAACAGAAAACATACATGCAGGAAAAGAATAAGGTGCTATAGATTAGGATAAAACATAGTATATAACGTGGATAATATTCAAAGCACATAGTAGCTGTACAGGTATACAAACATGGAGAAACATGGGCATGTGTGCTTACATACGTGTGGAGCCCCCGAGCATAGGCCACCAGATCCATTGTAACCACAAAAACTCCCCCTTCAAGGGGTATCAAATTAGATTGTATGCATGTCCCAGGCGTGAGAGACGGTTCTCACCACGTGTCTTCCATATGTATGGGAGGATCTGAGTCTAACACTCGCAATTCGTACCAAGCAGTCTGACCAAAGCATTTATAAATGTTAAATTTAATGGAAGATGGCAGAGAATTTATGTATTTCTCCCAAATGTTGAATAGTTTTTCTGTGCCCTGTTCCTTGCATAGGGACGCCTCAAGCCATTCCATGCGAAAGACATGGTATAGCTTAGAGTGGAATAAAGTCATAGACGGGGGCTCTTTATCAATCCAGGCTTGTAGTATACATTTTCTAGTGACCGCCGATAGAATCAACAACAGCTTTTTATTATCTCTGGTGCATTTTATAGTAGTGTCCACTATACCCAGAACAACCCATAAGGAGTTCAATGGCATGTAGGTCGGAAAGAATTGCGAAGCATAGGTGTGGACCTGTCTCCAGAAATTTCTTATTTTGGGACATTCCCACATACAGTGTAGGAACGATGCAGCGGGTTGGTTGCATTTGAGGCAGTGGCTAGAGTCAGATATGCCCGCCGCGTGACTACGGTTCGGTGAGTAATATCCCTTATGAAATATATTAAGGAACATTTCCTTGAAGGTACTAGCTTTCAATGTTTGGCGCGAAAAATGGAGGTGATCAAAGAGTTGCAACATTTGATGTTTGTAGTTGTTGTTAAACTTAAAGGACCGGATCCAGTCCCCCGCCCGTTTTCCGTATGTGCTGGGGTCTGTATGTCCGCGAGAGAGGGGAGTGCACGCCCCCTGCCACTACCTTCTCTTGTGCAGGCTTTATGGCAGCTTATGCTGCCCTAAGCCTGCATTAACTCTGTCATGCGAATAAGTGGTCCGTACAACCGCTGATCCACAGCAGTGTGAGAGCCCCCTCCCACACTGTACACTTTGCTTGCTTCACCCACACCCACTTTAGTGGGCGGAGGGGAAGCACAGCCCATTTCCTCTGAAATGGGCTCATATAAAACAAAGTTCTGTCTGATTCTTCGTACGCTAGGGTTGCTATCGTAACCCTAGCATAACATCTGGAGGGCGCAGTGAAGTCAGGTCACTTACGCACCTTGCATGTGTAAGTGACCTGGCGTTATCAGGTCTGGATCTGGTCCAAAGTACGTTTTGGCTATGAGAAGTACATTTGTACCAGCTAGCTGTTAGTGGTGAGGTTTTTGCTTGAATTTTGCAGACTTATGATAGCAGATCTCTACACAGCTGTTTCTTGGGTATCATAAGAATCATAATACCTTTATAAATAAAAAAAATTAAAAAAAAAAGAACGTAATGTGACCAGGGCCTTAACTAGGGGTGTGCAATAGAGGGGAAAACCCAAGACACCAAGCTTAAGGGGGGTTCCACTAAGTTACTATTTAATGTTAAATTGGTTTGGAATTCAGGTTTGGGGGAACCATTTTCCTTTTAGCCCCTGACGCTATCATTTCTTGTTATGACTCTGAACGTGACATTGCAGTGCCCCTATTGTCTCTGCTAGACAGATGACCAGGTTACTGGTGATAAAAGAAATAAAACATAAAAATTGTGTTTTCAAATCCGCTTTGGTGGTACACTTATAAGATATAAATGTGTACAAGAGTCTGTAGTTAGAGGTCCTCTATATATATTTTATTGTTGTATATGAATGAGGTTTTTCGTTGAGTGGAAAGATTGCATAAAGGTAGACAGGTAAAGGACCTGTAATTACAGGTTATTAAACAAATAGGGATAGGCAGATATGGGATTGTCCACCATTATAAAGAAGGACTGGTATTCTGGGGGCCCTGTGACCGCTAGCACAGTTACACCAGAGAACGGTATTGGAGGAAAGTGAGACCATGGCTGGTAGGGTGAGTGATGGGTTCAAAGCCTAAGTGTGGGGGTGGTTGGCAGCTCTGGTCTCTGGCCATGGCCCTACTCTGGGTAATATGTGATACTAGCACCTGATAGAGTACAGTTATAGCCTACTGCAAATGTAAAAAAAAACCCCGCTAGGGTACACACACTTTTTTTGGTCAGTCTTATAAGTGAGAAAATGTGAACATGTAACTTTTTAAGTGGTACATTTTTGTATCGTCTTACAAACATACATACTTATTGGACCTGATACTAAGATAGAAGCATAACAAATAACTATGGAATCTACTCTCAGGCAATCCATGAAAATATATTATATAATTTCTATGCAGGAAAATGAAGTCTTGTTTGTGTAGGACACACATATGCAGGACATTATTTTTTTCTTATACTTTAAGATAACGGGTTGAATCCAGACTTAAGAAAGTGCTTGAAATGAGTTACTCCTGGGCTAAACCATGTTGATTGCAGTGAGAGTCAAGGTAATTATATTCTTTGCATGCAGGGATATATCTTTGAATTGCTTACTGCACACAGATACTGACCAACGTTACTATCACACTGTTATTTAGACTTGGGATAGGAAACATCACCTCTCAGCTCTAATACTGTTTGCAACAGATGAAATATGACTCCCCTGCAATCACCATGGTTTAGCCCAGGAGTAACTCATTTCAAGCTCTTACTTAAGTCTGGATCCAGCCCATAGTTAGTTATGACATGATTTTTCTGATTATCTGTTTAATCTCTACATCTCTTATCCAAAATGGTTTTGCCTATGTTTATTTTGCATATTATTATTATTATTATTATTATTATTATTATTAATAATGTCTTTTATTAATATTACTAGTTAAAGGAATGTTAAAATGAAAGGAAACAGTATTGCCCATTCATGTCTCTCCAGTTTTCCAGTATTCCCCACCATGTGGCTCCAGCATCCCAGTATTCCCCATTTATGTCATTCCAGTTCCCAGTATTCCCTATCATGTCTCTCCAGCTTCCAGTGTTCCTGATCATGGGCCAAATCCAGAACAACTCTTGTGAGCGAATTTACGCATTGGCGGACAAGTAAAACCGCATTTTGGTAAGTACTACCATAGAAAATAAGCTCCGTAACGTAGCGTAAATGTGAACGTATGGGCCATTCACGTATGTGTCACGTAAATCCTTACGTGTGGGTGTGCCAATTTTACGTGAGTCAAAAATACATCTGAAATACGCTATGTAGGCGGGGGTTTGTATTTAAAGTGTACAGTATGGGCGTGCTTAGCTGCGTAAATACGTGTTGCACATACGTACGTGAGCGGATGACATCGGTTACGTGGGCAAAAGTTAAGGTAGGGTTTGGAAAGCGGATCTCAGACAAAATACATACATTCAAGGGTTGTGCCAAGGGGAGTGTATAGAAGGTACGCATGCGTAAATATGCTATGCGAGTAAACGTATTGCAAGCAGAGTTCTGGATCTACCCCCATGTCTCTAAAGCTCCCAATATTCCTCATCATGTATCTCCGGTTCCCAGTATTCCTCAACATGGGTCTCCAGCTCCTAGTATTCCCATCATGTCTCTCCAGACTCCCTAGCAATCTCCATTATGTGTCTTTAGCTCCCACTATTCCACATCACGGGTCTCCAGTCTTCCCAGTAATCCCCATCATGTGTTTCCAGCCTCCCAGTATTTCCCATAATGTGTCTCCAGCTCCCAGTATTCCTTATCATGTCTCTTCAGTCTCCACAGTATTCCCCATCATGTGTCTCCAGCTCCCAGTATTTACCATCATGTCTCTCAACATCTCAGTAACCCCCATCATGTCTCTCCAGTCTTCCCAGTATCCTCCATCATGTCTCTCCAGCTCCCATTATTCCCCAATATGTCTCTTCAGTTCTCAGTATTCCCTACATGTTTACCCAGTCTCCCCAATACCCCATCAAGGCCTGATCTCCAGCTCCCAGTATTCTCCATCATATCTCTTCAATTAGCAGAATTTCCAATAATATCTCTCCAGTTCCCAGTATTCCCCTTCATGTGTCTCCAGCTACCAGTATTCCCCTTCATCTGTCTGTCTTCCAGTATCCCCCTCATATGTATCTAGCTCCTAGTATTCCCCATCATGTCTCGCTAGCTCCCAGTATTCCTCATCATGGGCCTGATCCAGAACAACGATTTGGAGCGAATTTCCGTGTGGCGGAGATGTAAAATAGCGTATTTGTAAATACTGCGCATGCGCACCATAGAAAATACGCTCAATAGCGTAGCGCAGTGGTTCCAGTTTGGAAACCACTGCCGTAGCGTAGTTGTGAACGTATGGGCCATTCACGTATGTGTCACGTAAATATTATTCCACACATGTTTCTCCAGTTTCCCCAGTATTCCACATTGTGTCGTTTTAGCTCAACAGTATTCCCCATCATGTCTCTCCAGTACCAAGTATCCATACATATCTCTTCTGTCTCCCCACTGTTCCCCATCATGTCCCTCCAGTTCCCAATATTCCATATCATGTCTCTCCAGATCCCCAGTATTCCCCATCATGTCTTTCTAGCTCCCAGTATTCTCCATCATGTGTCTCCAGTCTTCCTAGTGTTCCCCATCATGTGTCTCCAGTCTTCCCAGTATTCCCCATCATATATATCCAGCTCCCAGTAGTACCTATCATGTCTCCCAAGCTCTCAGTATTCTCCATCATGTCTCTCCAGCTCCCAGTATATATATCTGTCCAGTTCCCAGTATTCCGAACATGTGTCTCTCCAGCTCCCCAGTATTTCCCATCATGTCTCTCCAGCTCCCCAGTATTCCCCATCATGTCTCTCCAGTTCCCAGTATTCCCAATAATGTCTCATCAGTTCCCAGTATTCCCTTTCATGTGTCTCCAGCTCCCAGTATTCCCCCTCATGTATTTCCAGCTCCAAGTAAATTATGCCCAGTGCCCAGTATTCCTCATATTTTTTTTTCAGTCTCCCCAATAATACTTATCATGTATGTTCAACTCCCCCGTATTCCTCATCATGTCTCTCCAGCTCCCCATATCCCCTCATCATGGCCCTGATTCTGTTACATGCCGCCGCCGCAGAGAGACGACGGGCATGTATGACTCACTGGTCCTCGCCAGGGCATCAGCTGTTCGGCTGCCTCACATGCCACCCGGCATGTAAAAAATAACCACGTGGGACGCCGCTGCATTATAGCTCAGACGCGTGTCCCACTGGGCTCTCTATCCTTACTGGACGTTTTTCCTGTGAATTAGGGAACGTCCAATCCATTCTAAGGCTGGAAGGTTGCTAGCCTATCAGGGGCTAGCAGCCTCTATATCAGGCATGTCTGACAGTCCCCGGCGCCGGTTATAGTTTCTGCCCGTCAGTACTGTGATCTGCTAATCTCTGTGTGCCTAGTGCTTTTGCCTAGTGATTTGACTGCTGCCTGCCCTTGCTCCTTGCCTTGTTCCTGCCTTGCCTACCTCATTGTGTCACTCCCCTGGTTCTCCATCCTTCAGTGTACATACCTTCCCTGTTAGTCCTATTCTCTCCTGGAGTGTTTGTTTATGTTACCCGTTTGGGGGTACAGCCGTGTGTCTGTGTGTATGCGAGCCCTGGTCCGTCTTGTCCAGTCCTGTGACCTACCTTCCGCCCAACGTGCCAGGTTCTGTGTTGTTCATTGTCAGTCGCAGGTCGGTCCTTTCCAGCCTTGCCTAAACCCATCTGCACTGCACTTTCCCTCTTTTATCTTTTGGGTACTCACCTCGGGTTTCTTGTTCTTCTTCCGGGAGTCCGGTTCAACGGGGTGCGACCTGTTGCTGGGCCGCAGCCAATTCCATCCCCACCATCAGGGGCTCTGGTGAAGACCCCCTGATAGCAAAGACTCCGCACCCCGGCAACCAATTCCGTCACCCTCTCTCTCCTGTGGCTGCCCCGGTACTCTCACCAGGTAATCCCGGGTGCCTTACCATTACCTTGCCTCTCCCACGACCATTCCGGTTATCACCCCAGGTAATTCTGATCTACCGTAGTACCCGTGACTTTATTATCAAGAAGTACCAGTGGTATAATAACAGATTCATACCCCCGGACGTATTACACATATGATAAAAAGCAGTGTACCACTGTAAAGCGCTAATGCCCTGCAGTGCAACTATCACACTTAAAGAGACCCAACTCTTAAAAATAGATAAAGTGAAAAGAATAGTGTGTGTATGGCGCGGACCTACTATGAGAACAACTTAGTGATATCTAAATGTTTACCATTGAACTAATGGAACCCTTAATGAAATGATCTATATAAATGTGAGTGAACAAAAAACTAAACTACTGCAATAGGTGAAGTAAATTAAACAAATAAATAACCAATAACCAATTAATAAATTAACAAAAGGAGGAATCTAATTATTAACATGCCAAAATAGGAGGGATCCTTTTAGAAACAAACTAAAATCAATAAATAAACAACGTGGCTATAATAACTAAAAGGGAGACCGCTAAAATAATAAAGGTCATTTCTGGATCCTCTTTAGATTTCCTTAAAAATAAAACAATGGAATAAACAGAAAAACTTTTATTGCATAGCATATGAATAAAATATATAAATAGTAAAAAATATTTAGTTAAACATTTGGTAAGACTTCCCTCTAGCAAATACTCCTGTACAGTCCCAGCTGGGACAGAGATCCGGAGGTGGTAGATGAAGGTCCCGACATTACCACGATGTCCACGGAGCTTCTTCTCGGCCTAGATGACAGGAACGTGCAGGGGATGAGTGCTACCTGGAACCACAACACGTTTTGGGCGGGAGCCCTTTTTCAAGTGAGTGTTCCAGGTAGGTTACAGCAGGTTAAAATACTTTTGGCGGTGGTTAGTAATGGATGTCCGGTGTATCAGATGATGAATAATTAAGCTGAAGGTCGGAAGGCGTTTGTCCATATGTAGATTTCAACTAAAGTGCAGTCTCCCTAAGCCACTACATAGAATATTCCTCCTTGTAACTGAACACCAATATAAACGAATATATACAAATATATAAAAAATAAATAAATATATACCCTCCATATGATCTAAACCCTGATTAAAAAAGAACAAAATAAGACCTGGATATATTTCATATAAATATAAAAAATATATATGAACAAGTTGGTATAATTATATACATCCATCAAAAGGGTTTTAAATTCCAATTAATCGTTTTAAGCATATAATAATAATACCCAGACCCTCCATATAAACTGCACCCTTACTAAAAAACTAAAAATATTTCATATAGATATATCAAAAGACATATGTACAAATTTGCATAATTATATAGATACATCAAATGGGGTTTTCAATCCCAATCAATTGTTTCACTTGATTGTAGTCTGGGTTCCCGTTGATTGGAGTCACTGGTCCTGTTCTCTGGGCTCTTCTGGACTTGCCACGGCTGGGACACCTCCTCTTCTTCCGTGGTGCTGCTCCTAATGACCATTTGGTTGCTAGGGGGCAGTGTTTTATATAAGAGATGACATCAGTTACACTGGTGCTTTAGCGTTTCTGATGTCATCTCTTATATAAAACACTGCCCCCTAGCGACCAAATGGTCATTAGGAGCAGCACCACGGAAGAAGAGGAGGTGTCCCCACCGTGGCATGTCCAGAAGAGCCAGAGAACCGGACCAGTGACTCCAATCAACGGGAATCCAGACTACAATCAAGTGAAGAAGTTTCTGCACATCCAGCAAGGCTTCCCAAGACAGATGACAGCAAACGGTGAGTGCCCAAAACTTTTATTCTTTTACAACAACACACACTGCATCCATACACTTAGGATAGGAGACGATGACCACCGGAGGTAAGTGCACACATTAGGGAACATAATTAGCGAGGTAAAATTAATTTTTTACATGCACACTTACTGTAATGTGTTAATGTATGTTTGGTGCACACTGTCTTTTTTTTACACACACTACACACAGTGCGGCATGGTTAGAAGCCTTACCATGCTGACGCTGATATCAGCACAGCATGGCTATGGCTTTCAACCATGCAGCACTTGCTTTTTTTTTTTTGTCACGCGAGTTGCTGCAATTTTTTAAAGATCTAATTGCGGTGGTTTTCTATAGAAAACCACCTTGATTTAGCCCTTTCAAAATTGCAGCAATTTGTGTGATTTGATTTAAATTGCGGTAAAATCGCATCTTTGTGAATACCGCAATTTAAACCAAAAAATTGCGGGTAAATCGGGTACCGGGAGTTCAAACAATTTTAAATCACAGTATAAAATCGTTTTTTGTAAATGAGGCCCAAAGAACTGGATCATAAATTTAGTACTTAATATTCCGTACATACGAGAGGAGTGCATACCCCCTCCACTCTCCATGCACATATCAGGTTTCCAAATGCAAGACCGTTTTCAGACTTAAGAGTGCTTTAAGAATTTGCAGAATAGAAAAAGTCCATACTTATATAGCCAGTGCGTTCTTAAAGCACTCTTAAGTCTGAATACTCACTAACACATTTTCCTTTGAATCTAATTCATTGAATGTATAAATCTGTTTTGCAACCCTAATTATCTAAGATTGCATAACCTTAAGAGACATTGTTGATATTTTAATAATTGAGAAATGCAAATAGATGTTGGAATAATTTGCTATTGTGCATACTCTGAAAATGTACAATAGCAAAATATTCCAACATCTTTTTGTATTTATCAGTTATTAAAGTATCAATAATGTCTCTGGAAGTTATGCAATCATAAATAATTAGGGTTGCAAAACAAATTTATACATTCAATGACAGTAGATTCGAAGGAAAAAGTGCTAGTGAGTATTAGGGAATGGTTACCTGCAGCAATGATCCCACAGGTGATCCCACAAGTCCCATATAGTGAACCCAGTGACCGTTGCCAGATTCTTGGGTGAGATGTATAAAGCTGGTTTATTTGATATGACTGACCTCTAGGACAGGGGCATCACAACTTTTTTTTGGTGGGGGCAAGAATTTAGCCCACCCCATCCCCATCTCATCTTGGTGCGCTCCCCCACTTTGTTGTTTTAAATGTATATTTGTGCCGCCACAAAGGGGGATTGGCTAACCCATTGTGGGCATGGTCAAGCCATTAGGGGAGGTGTGGTCAACCCATCATGTCTGCAGCCCCCACCCAGTACTCCGATCATGTCTCCAGCCCCCTCCCAGTACTCTCATGTGTCTAAAGCCCCCCAGGATTATTCCCCATCATGTGTTACCAGCCCCCCATTATGTGCCTCCAGCCTCCCCAGTATTCCCCATCATGTGCCTCCAGATTCCCCCCCCCAGTATTCCCATCATGTCACCAGTCCTGGGCACACCCCCATTTTTCAAGAAAAGACTTTAGTGGGTGTTTTTGCTTGGCTCAACTTTTGAAAAATGTAGAGTTCAAAATTCAAAATCCCCTCTGGCGTGTCTCATCTGACAGTGCAGAATTTTTTAAAGCATGTGTGGTGGTTTTCAGTAGTTGGTATTTAAAGTCTTTATACAGGGGTCATCATTAACGTAATTCTGCAGGTCCATACTTAAAGTAATAAGGTGACTGATGTTAAAACTCATACAAATAGGTAAGTTAAGATCACACATATGAAAAATAAACAAAACATAAACAAGAATCGATGGATATCAGAATCTCTGCTCACCTGTTATCTTAAATATTTTATCTCATACTGAAACATTATAGAAACACAGTTTATAAGTAAGAATCTGTCTTCAGAAACTTTTTTTATAAAATAAAATCTGTAAAAAAAAAATCTGGAACTTGTCTAATATTTTTGCAGCCTGACTTTCAAAATTCTTTAGATCACTACAATTTGTATGGTCAAGCTGAGCAAAAGGTTCACCCCAGGTCTGTAGTGACCACTTCTATAGTGCAAATCGATACATGCATCTGTTGGTTGTAAAAAGTTACTGGAAATAAATTTGTACTATCTAAAGCAATGAGCTAATTTTGCAAAATATTTTTTCATAAGAATGATTTTAAAATTTACATATGATATAACACTTAT
>WWET01000186.1:119867-155135 GCA_011038615.1 Limnodynastes dumerilii | reverse complement strand
GCCCAATCGAAATAGGGCCGTTTGCTTTGCTGCAATCTGATTGAAACCCACAGATGTTGAGGCAAATTTGTAAGTCTTGATTAGTGTGCCATATGAACCCTACTCTGAAGGCTAGTACACAGTTGGGGCCGGATCCAGAACTACGGGCGTCGGGTACGAGTGGCCGTAAGATGGTGATTGCTAGCTACTGCGCATGCATAGTAACTATGGGGTAGATCCAGAACTACGTTTGCCGTACGTTTATTCGCGTAGTGTATTTTCGTGCGCGGAAATTCATTACACTCCCCTCGGCACACCCCTTGAACGTACGTATTTTGTCAAGATACGCTTTCCAAACCCTATCTTAACTTTTTCCAATGTAACCGCAGTCATACGCACACGTACGTATGGACTAGACGAATTTACGCAGCTAAGCACGCCCATACTGTATACTTTAAATAGAACCCCCGCCTATTTCACGTATTTCAGACGTATTTTGGACGGATGTAAAATTGGCACGCCCACACGTAAGTATTTACGTGACACATATGTGAATTACGTATTACATTACGCTACGCTATTGAGCGTATTTTCTATGGTGCACATGCGCAGTACTTACAAAAACGCGATTTTACGTCTCCACCGCGCGTAAATTCGCTCCGAAGCATTGTTCTGGATCAGGCCCTATATACGTAATCTACGTATCGTTTCGGTACATAGATTGCGTATATGCGGTCTTAAAGACCGCATATACGCAATCTATGTACTAAAACAATACGTAGCAATGAGATGGACGCGGCTGTAAAACAATATAAGGTGCTCTAATCACTCTGATGAGAACTCCTTACAGAGCCTACCAGCGTGTCCATTCACTTCTGCTCTGCCTATGTGACATGCAGATGCAGAGTGCAGCAGTGCCCCCCCCTCACTGAATGATGCTGGAGTGACCTGAGGTCACATCAGCATCATTCAAAGCAGAGCCCGCCACTGAGGAGGGGCAGCAGCTGGAAAAAGAGAAGACTGGGGCTTAAAATGGGAATACTGGGTGCTGGACAGACATGATGGGGATGCTGGGTGTTGCAGAGACATGATGGGGATACTGGGAGGTGGAGAGACATGATGGGGGATACTGGGAAGTGGAGAGACATGATGGAGTTACTGGGAGGTGGAGAGACACGATGGGGATACTGGGAGATGGAGAGACACGATGGGGATACTGGGAGGTGGAGAGACATGATGGGGGATACTGGGAGGTGGAGAGACATGATGGGGGATACTGGGTGCTGGACAGACATGATAGAGATACTGGGTGCTAAAGAGACATGATGGGGGTGCTGGAGAGACATGATAGGGATGCTGGGTGCTGGACAGACATGATGGGGATATTGGGAGGTAGAGAGACATGATGGGGTTACTGGCGGATGCTGGGTGCTGGATACACCTGATGGGAATACTGGGTGCTGGATACACATGATGGGTATACTGGGTGCTGAATACACATGATGCCGGATGCTGGGTGCTGGATACACATGATAGGGATACTAAGTGCTGGAGAGACAGGATGGGGGATATATATCTATGTATAGTGGAGACTAGGGGCCTGATCCAGACCTACGCTGGCTGGCGTTAAGATGCCAGCCAGCAGCGTAAGATCGGCTTAAAAGCCGATCTGCGCATGCGCCGGGCAGATTTTACCCGGAGTAGCTACGGCAACGCCCGATCGTTAATCGGTCATCCGTAGCAGTGCTGTAGTAACGCTGGAGGGGGCTTCCCCCAGCGTTACTACGTTAAGGTTAGTGTAAGTGTGCGGGGGGAGTTAGTTTAATGAGGGAGGGAGGGTTAGCGGGCATACGCTTCTGTGTGAGCGTATTTTCCCTTGCTTAGGCCGGCTATAGTTAGGGTAGCCTTCAGCTGGCGTAAGCGAGGGAAAATACGCTCGCACAGGGGGAGTGTCGGGCAGAGTGCATGACGATACACTTTACTATGCATAGCACATCGGCGTAGGTCTGGATCAGGCCCAAGGATACTATGATTTGCGTTGGTTTTTTTGTGGTTATAATTGTTGTATAATGATGCTTACTATAATCTAAGATGGTCACTGGTGTCAAATTGTTAAACAGAAGGGTGCAAAATTAAAGCTCACAGGGGGGCGCCGAACACCCTAGCACCCGCCCTAATACCGGTTAATACTGCACCATAAATGCCTCTTGTTTTTTCCTATATTTCTCAAATTCCAAAAGAAACCTCAGAGAGAGAAGCAGTGACAGCAAGCCTCAACAATATGATACAACAAAAGGTGGTAGTCAAAGTACCACAGAAGGAAAGATTTCAAGGCTTCTCTGTTTTTTTGTAGTGAAGAATAAAGGTTTCAGGATGGTTCTGGACCTTAGAAGGCTGAACAAAGTCATAAAGGTCAGGTCCTTCAAGATGGAGTCTATAAGGGCAAGCCTGATATTCTGCTTAACATTGTTTTGACTTCAGTGCATATAAGAGATGCCAACATGCACATTCCTATTCATCACAATCAAAGATAATTCCTGATATTCGCAATCTACGAGTTTACAAGTCTTCCATTTTTGGTTTAGCAACCTCACCGAAAACATTTTCAAAAGTTCTTATTACCATCATCGATAAATTACGTCTTGAGGTGATCTGCCTGTGGCCTTACCTGGAGGATGATCTGATAGCGGCAAGATCAGAAAATCAAGCTCAGAGTCACACAGGGTAATATCTGTACTACAGTCTCATGGATGGCTGATCAATTTTGAAAAAGTTATTTGATTCCTTCAACCAAACTGAAGTATTTGTGTTGTGTCGTCATAGATACAGAAAGAATGTCAGTGAGCATAACACCTGCTCAGTCAGAAATGAAAACATCAACTTCTTCAGGCTTTGACAAGTTATCACATGTCAGTGAAAGACTTCATGAAAATTTTAGGGGTCTTATGGCAGCGGCATTAGAGACGAGAGCCTGGGATTTCATATGAGAGCGACACGAATATGTCTTCAACAATGGGACATCTTTGAAAAAGATCCTGTAACGAAACGCGCGTCAGAAACCTACGTGCATCACTTGGGCTCCCGTGTGCACCGGGACTCAGCTTCAGATCCTGTGCCAGCTGGACAGTCGGTAGGGAGTATAGGGCCAGATACGGACCCGGAACGGGGGGAAGCGCTGGCCGTGAGGCCGCTAGCTGTACACTAGGGACAGGTTCCAGCCATTAGTCAGTTTGGGCTGTCCACCCTCCTGCTCTGCTCTTTTGCATATGGTGTGATTCGGTGACTGATGGGGCACTTGGGAAGGGAAGCAACTGGTGGGGCAGCAGGTGGCTGGTGGGGAACTTGGGGGGAAGGGGGTCGGTGACTGATGGGGCACTTGGGAAGGGAAGTGACTGGTGGGGCAGCGGGTGGCTGGTGGGAAACTTGGGGTGAAGGGGGTCGGTGACTGGTGGGGCCTTTTGAGGAAAGCAGTTCTGCTTCCGACTACTGCACATGCGCAGGACTGTGCCGACAGTGCGGACGCTACTGCGCAAGTGTATAACGGTGAGGAACAGAATGGCTTATATATATATATGTAGCAAAAGAAGCGGCACTCAGAGGTTTTTGAAAATAATGCAAATACTCAGAGCTTGGTCCGACGTTTCAGTTTACTCAACAAACATAGACATAGACAACCTTATATATAGCTTACCTTCCTGTGGTAAACTACCTCCCACCAACCCCACACGTGCAGGAGAACGCGTTGTACACCCGCGCACCGCCTCCAGAAACCGGAAGTACGTGCAACGGGATGCGCCCCCTGTTGTCATGGAGATAACAAGTGTAAACAATCCCACGTGAAAGCAAACATAGAAAAAAAGAACACAGAGCACTATATAGATCAGACAACCGAACGGCATGACATACTCCAGTACCAAAACACAAGGGGCTGGGAGAGAACATTTTACAAGAGCATAATAGAAAAAACTTAAGCGCAGCTAATGCACATAGTGTTAAATGGGTACACAAAGCCATCTTAAAGACGCATACTCATGTGGACAAATGTCACAAACATAAGCTGAACAAACATATACCAAAAGGTATATAACCTTGCTCCACCCCCAATTACGGCTGGTAATCACCTGTAAAAGCAAATATTCAAAAAACTGCAACAAATATCAAGAATCATGGAAAATTTGGTTCTCAAGAACCATAATTACACATATTGATATAGCCTAGCCATGTCTAAAGACATCAGTCTCACCCACTGCACCACGTGTGACAGTGAACCACAAGATGAAATCACAGATAAGGTAAAACAGATCACATCTAGCAGATAAGAATAACCTGGTCTGGGGTCACCCAGGAGTCTAACATTACAAAGTCATAAAGGGATATCCAACTGAAGATGATACATATGTAGATCAATCAATCAACACCACAAGTAAATACAATCAACATGGACAAAAATCACAAAAAGGAGGTAAAGTTCAACTGTTCATTGAGCCCTAACAGTACGTAATCGGTGTATCCAAGCCGATTCAATCTGTAGTAATTTTAGATCCCTGTCACCACCCCTCTTCATTTCCGGGACATGGTTAATGATTTTATGTCTAAGAGTGGAAAGGGAGTGCTTGAATTCGACGAAGTGCCAGGCAACCGGCTGCTCACTGACTCTTCCTTCAATGGCTTGTCGTATGGCTGTCCTATGTAAGGCCATGCGCTCTGGAAACTGTCTTATAGTTTTGCCTATGTAATACAGGCCACATGGGCAGATGATAATGTAAATAACATAAGTGGATGTCTTATCTTCATTTTCATGTTGTTGTGAGGATGTTGGAAGGTAGGGCCGGTATCCATATAGTGACACGTAGTACAATTGGGGCACCTGAAGCACCCTGATTTGAGTGACATTTTTTTGTATTGAGTAATATCCGACTTAACCAAATAGTCTCTGAGATTACGGCCTCTCTTATATGCTGGCAGTAGCTTATATATATATATATTGCAAACAGTTAGCCATGCTCAATTATAAAAAACTTCTGATATATTTTTCAGTCAGTGGAGAAAGTCAATTTGATGGTTCAGCTTAATCATTAAGCTACTATCAGATCATATCAATTAACCAGGAATTAAAGCAGATTTGTTCAAAGTATAAGGCACCAGACTGACAATTTTCAGACGCAGCTCCCCTTCACACAGGCTGTTTCACAGCGAGGAATTCACAATCTAAAGCATGGGGGTAAGAAGAAGGCGCTTCATGGTGCAGTAAATCAAGATTTTTATTTCTCACGCAAGGTAAAAAGTACACACGTACCAGAGCGATCTAAAAGTACAGCAGTAAAAGTAAACACAAGGTCCGGGGTTTACCGCAGTGTGTCAGCGTCCCGAGCAGAAGCACACAGTCAGAGTATACACTGTCCGTGTCAATATGTCCTGGAGGTAAGGCTATATATATATATATATATATATATATATATATATATATATATATACGCATACATAAAGAGTGAGAGAGAGAGTGTTATTTCCCTTGTGCTCCTTTTTGGCTTTTTAAAAACAGTTTGTTAGCATGGATTGAAGGGAGGAGGAGCCAGTGTTTAAGTGGCATCTCCTTCCAGGCCCCTATTATCCCCATAGTACAGTGACCTGGAATCAGAGACAAAGATTTACCGGTAAGTATCAAAATCCTCTTATTAATGCACCAGCCCCATGGAAAATGGAGCTGGTGCGTGAATAAGAATCTTATGTAACGGCTTAACCAGGCTTTTCTGTATGATATTAAATACCTCCCCTCTCTCACCATGCATTACTACTATATGAGAAATAGGGTTAGAGTTGTGCTCTCAGGGGTCCCGTGGGGAATGGGGATGAAGGGTGTGAATTTCTGAGGGATGTGGTGAGATAGTGTGATGCGAGCAGCAGTATTCCCTTATTTTGTCCCCAACAGACAAAATATATACAAATGGCAAACTAGAGAGAGAGTTGAGAGGTTGACTGCGCTCAAGTGATGAGACTGGGGTGTTGAGAATATAGGTGGAGTGAGGGGGTAATAAACACTGTAGCCTGTAGGGGCCAGATGAAGTTAGTATAAAGCCTGTAAGTACCAACTCAATTTATGAAGTTCAATAATAGTCTATGAGGAACTTGAAGAATGGAGGCTTCAGAGTCAATTGGCAGTGGATGTGTGGTGAGGGGGAGGGGGTTATTTATACAGTATCGCAAATCCAAGGGGGTGGGTTAATAGGAGATTAAAATGAAGATAAACATTGGAGCTGTGGTGGACAAAAACAGGTATGCTAACCCTTTGAATGTGTATTGGCAATAGGAGGACTAACAGAGATAATATTGCTGCATAAACTGAGTAGATGGTAAAAATAAAACATAACAAAGGTGGTATCTATGGTGTGAGTGGTTAGTTACAGAACACTATTAATTTCCAGGTCAATGTTTAAGCCTCCGGGTGTTTGAGTTTTCAAACTGTACATCCATTGTATTTCCCTCATATTAAAGTGTTTGATTGGGTCACCACCTCTCCAATCCTTTGTCACCTGTTCAATGCCAAAGAATTTCAGACCTTGGGGGTTTTGATTATGTTGTTGTTTGAAGTGTAGAGATACACTATGTAATTCGTAGCCTTTCTGTATGTTGCGAATATGTTTCACTAACCGTATTTTTAAGGGTCTGGTAGTTCTGCCCACATACTGCAGTTTGCATGGGCATTGGAGTAAATGACATTTTTAGTATGGTCTTTTTTTGTTGGAAATTCTTGTTAAGTGACGCTAGATAGAAATGAGGTGGTTGCTTTGGTGTGATGGTAGTTCAAGGTTTTGCAAGCAATGCAGCTACCACAGTGGAAGAATCCTTTTTGGTGGTCTAACCAGGTGTCCCTGGGTTCATCTCTGATGTGCTTTTTAACTAGCTTTTGTTGTAAGTTAGGTGCTTTCCTATATATAATATGGGGTTTGTCTCCAATTATTGGTGTAGGTAGCTCGTCTTTCTGTAAGATGTGCCGATGTTTTTCTAGGATATGGCGGAGTTTTCCTGTTGAGTTATGGAACCCTGTGATGAAATGTGTGGTGTTATTGGTGGTGGTCTTATGGTCTCTGTAATTGAGGAGTGAATCTCTGTCTAAAGTCTCTGCTTTATGGAATGCTTCTGTCACTAGGTCCTTGTATTTTTTCTCAAGAAATTGTTTAGTCAGTACCTTGCGTTCTATAGTCCTCAATGTTAGTGCAGTTGCGCCTTAGTCTTCTAAATTGTCCTCCTGGTATGTTTGCTAGCCATGTAGGATGTTGGTTGCTTGTTGAGGAAATATAACTATTTACATTAACCTGTTTGTGGAAGGTGTTGGTCTCTATTCGGTTGTTATTGATGTAAATGTTTAAGTCCAGGAACTCCACTTTGGACTGGCTATAGTTGGTGGTGAAACGTAAATTTTTGGTGTTATGGTTAAGGCTCTTGGCAAAATTTTGTAGTGATAACGTCATCTATGTAGCGCCGCCATAGGACCAGGTTTGCGCCAAGGTGGAGGTTAGACCAGATATCATTGTCTTCCCATTGGCTCATGAAGAGGTTCGCGTAACTTGGCGCTAACCGTGTTCCCATGTCGGTCCCTTGGCGCTGAAAATAGAAGGTATTGCCGAACCAAAAATAGTTGTTTTTAAGTATCGACTCTATACCTTGTAAGATAAAGTTATTTTGCTGTGGTTCGATGTTGGGGTCTTGGGTAATAATTTGGTTGATACTATCTACTCCTTGTGTATGGATGATGACAGTATAGAGGGATGTCACGTCACTGGTGGCTAACCACGTATCAGGGTGCCACTCTATATCTGCTAATGTTTTGAGGATTTGGGTAGTGTCTTTGATGTAGGATTTTTGTTGTGTAACATAAGGTTGTAAGAGACTGTCTATGTACTGGGAAAGGTTGCTGGTGAGTTATATACTGGAAATGATTGGTCTGCCTGGTGGGTGAGTATTGTATGTATGTATTTTTGATAGGAAGTAAAATACTGGGATTTTCGGATGATTAACGGCGAGAAATTTGAATTCGTTTTTTATTGAGAATTCTTAAATCTAGACTGGATTGTAGATGGGTGTGTAGGAATTTTTTCATAGTATCTGTGGGGTCACCTGGGAGTTGTTGATAGGTGTCATTCTTCAAGTTCCTCATAGACTATTGTTGAACTTCATAGACTGAGTTGGTACTTACAGCCTTTATACTAACTCCATCTGGCCCCTACAGACTACAGTGTTTATTACCCCCGTACTCCACCTATATCCTCAACAACCCAGTCTCACCGCTGGAGCGCAGTCTACCTCCCTACTCTCTCTCTAGTTTGCCATTAATGCTATATGCTTGGCAGCTTATCCTGCTCCACTGTCAGAAAGGCTTCCAGCATAGAAGCCTGGACAAACAAGTTTTTAAATGAAAATAAAATAAATACATTATTTCATGTGGGCTTTGGTTGTGCAGAAGCGTCAGAGTTCTGATGCCAGATCATCATGGGATCCTAACTCCCATCACATGCACGGGACTGACACCAAGACCCTGCCTGAAAATTACAGCAATGTACCCATACTAAGAAGTTCTAGTAGAAAGGGTGTTGCAGCTTTATAGTGAAGAACTCTGTTAATGTTGTACAGTACAAGGTGCATCCAATGCACAAGCTTAGTTCATCCCCAAAAACTTAAGTCTTAGCACAGATATGTTCCCATATGGCCCATACATATTGTGCTACTTACTATACCAATAACTGTGAGTGAAAAAAAGAATATATGTATCAAATCTCCCCCACAGCATAAACCTGCAATTTTAAGGAATATGCAGCAGAGGTTGAATGGCAGAACGTGTATGTCTACCCCCGCCACTCTGCCCTTACATAATTTGTCTTTCTTGTAATTTTAATAAATATCAGGTAAAAATATTGTGTCTTTATTTGATACTATAGTATACATGAACTTCTGAATATACTGTAACATAATAAGCTAAGCAAGTTTTTTATTATTTGATGCATTTTACACCATTTTACCATGAAAAGTGGAATTTAGGCAACCGCTGTTAAATGTATTTGGCATAAACTGCCTAAGATAATTAAGTATTTCCTGTTTATTTGTTGGTCGAAGAACGATTCTGTTATTGCCGACTTTACGAAATATCAAAGGCTGTTCATTTTGAATAAAATTAGTAATTCGTGTATTTTGGTCGGATGTCATAGTCACCGATGTGCCATGCTGTGCTGTGCTTATGAATAACCCTTTAGATACAGCTGATTCAAATGTTGTTTTCGTTAAGCTATCTGTTTGGAAGAACAGGAAGTGTTTCTTAGATTCATCGATCTTGTCAAGATTTTCAATTTTCTAAATAACATAAAACAAAACAATCGCACATTACTACATTTTCATGTATTTAATTCCATGCATTTCATTCCAGTGGACAATTTCCAAGTTGCTTCCGATTTGTTAAGTAAATATATTGTATTTGATAGTTCTCAATAACAGTAATAAGTCCAGTAGATTGTAATAACCTGCATATGTATTTAATTTAGGCAAATTGCCATAGATTTTTTTTCATCCATTTTTACGTAGTGATATGTGCACTTATTCACCTAGTGGATCACTTAGAAAATAGTGGGCGTTGCAAGTCCATGAATTCAAAGATATTGCTCCAATATGCTATTATATCACTATGAAAAGGATTCAGTTGACTACTTTAAACTTTCAAAAGCGGATCTGCTTCATACATCTCCCTTCATTTTTACGGGCAACACAAACCTGGGCACAGAGTCTAACTAGAGCCCCTGATGTGGGGGAAAGGATGTGCTGCAGACTAGCAGGTCATGGCCCCTGGAAGTAACGCATGGAAGAAAACAAAAACCGAGGCCCAGATGACAATAGGCAGAAGACAACAACCTGCAGGAGGTATAGAGGTAGAACCACAGAGCCAGGAGAGAACACTGTAGAGCAAGGTATAGAACACTCACAAGACAAACAATCAGAAACAACACAAACATTTGAATGCACTCACTCATGGGTGACACCAGCCAAACACACTGGGAGATGGTGAGGAGGGGTGTTAGTCCGGACTGCGAATGGCGCTTTTTCGAAACGGCCATTCTCTCCCAGCCAGTTCCAAAATGGCTAGGAATTCGATTGCTTTTGCCTCGCAGAGGCAAAGCAATCAGTCCCTGGAAAACCGAAGACGGAGCTCCAAATGGTAAGTCAAAATTTTACTCCAACCCTTTCCCTAATCCTAAACCTAGCCCTCCCCTTCCATTCCCATAACCCTTTCCTGCAGCCTGACCCTAGGACTCCCCTCCCTGTAGCCTGATCCTAAGACTCCCCTGCCTGTAGCCTAACCCTAAGACTCCTCTTCCCATAGCCTAACCCTAACCCTCCCTTCCCTAGAGGTACAGTCCCCAGAGAGTGTTACTCACGGCTTGCGAAAAATAAATGGGTAAGTATGCTTAAAGGCATACTTACCAATTCAAATAATTTTTTTTTTTAAACGGATGCCTTTTTGAAATAGAGACAACTGAAAATCAGATTTTGACTCTAAAAGACAGCATTCGTGGCGGCAACATGCACCGAGTGAGGATACAGGCAAGGGCTGGATGAAGCAATAGGCCCAGGAGGAGTAAACCACTGGGAGAGTGCAAAGGGAAAACAAAGAAATGGTCTCTCATCAATCACAGAACTGGCAGCAGAGCGCTAAGGGGGTAACCTGAACACTATAACCGGCAGTGTGGAATGAACTGCCAGTGATTTAAAAAGGCTGTTGCTCTTTGATTGTCTAGCAGCCTTCACTGTGGGAAACTGATAGGCTGGCGTCCTGGTTGTAACCTAGCAGCCAGGACACTTAATTTTGCTCTGTCAGCCGTGCGCATGCCGGTACACTGGTGACGGAGGCCACGTGAGATTGCGTTTCGAGTCCTTGCTGCGAATCCTCTCACTGTGAAATAGCGACAGCCGAAAGTTGCTTTTCAGTTGTCCCTGTTTAAAATGAAAGGAGTTTCAGAATTTTTTTTTTTTTTATTATTGTGTGAGTATGCGATTCACAAACTCACTCGTTCATTTTCGGAACCGCCGTTGCCAATGACTTAGGGTTAGGCTGTGTGTGTGTGTGGGAACTTAGGGTTAGGCTGCAGGGGGAGAGACTCATTGAGGCAAAAGCAATCAATATCCCAGCCAATTCGGATCTGACTGGGAGCAAACAGCCCTATCGAAATAGGGCTATTCACAACGGGGATCCACACTCGTGAGATTGTTTACATGCGGTCACACTTCACATTCTGGCATGTACGGGAGGGAGTGCTTCTCTAGTGTGGACAAACTGGCTGGCAAGCCTTAGAGCAGAGAACCTCTGGACCCGGGTCACTAACTAAATGCCGTAATGGGTAGCTATTTCAAAGCAGAGCTGTAACAAAAAAATTTAGCGCCAGGGGCGGCTGCCCCTATTGCACACTCTTAGTTACGGCCCTGTTTCAAAGTAACACTGGTTTCATATAAATATATTTATAAAGTTTTTAGCCCTGTCACCCGAAGATCTGCAGATAATTACACTGGCTTCACATAAGAGTTTCCAGCCATGTTTCTCCAAAGAACATCTCCATCACTGATCTCCATCTTTCAAGATCACACATCTATCTCTTAGACTGTTTGTACTAATTTGTTGGTATGTCCTATTTTAGTGCTTTACCCAATGTTAGACAAACAATTCAAACAGGTTTTGGTGATCATGGTGAAGAAAAATGTAGTTCACATAAAAGGATGATTTCTATGTAATGTCTATGTAAACTGATAATTGCACGATGAGTGGAGCTGCTTACTTTGCTAGTGTTTTTAGAAGAAAATATACCACTCCATATGCAACAGCTCTATCTTGATATGTCCAGTAAGACAAATACTGTGAGCTTTCCTTTATAAGACGGCTATCACATACTGCGGCAGACGCCGCGCTTACCTGCTCCCCGGATCCCCGTCGGCGCCTCTCCCCCGGCTTGTTGGCATCGGAGGCTGTCACTGAAACAGTGACAGCCTCTCTCTCTACTCACCATCCTGCTGCGGCATCCTCCACATGGACACTGGCGCCAAAAAATGCGGCACGCCGGTCCATGGGCGCCGCCATCTTGCTCTGGTCTCGTGCTGCCACTCCACCAATGGTAAACATCTACTGCAGTTCTCCAGCCAATAGACTTCCAGGGCGCCCTATTTAAACGCTACATGTTCTGTCATTTATTGCCAGAACAACTCGTCTTCTAGATGCTTAGTTCTCCTGTGCCTTGCTGACTGCAGTCCAGTGCCTTGCTGACTCCAGTCTGCCTTGCTGACTCCAGTCCTGTGCCTTGCTGACTCCAGTCCAGTGCCTTGCTGAATCCAGTCACCGTACCCAGCTTACCGGCATTCCATTCTTTCATCCTCTACAAAGTCTCCAATCTGTGTTCATCATCCTTATTCCTTCTTCGTTATTCACAGACTGTACTACCTCTGTGCATGCAAGTGCCTTGCCACCTACCAAACCCTCTAGAGACTGTCTCATCCTCACCACTGTCGTATATTACTGTATGCACCAATCATATATTAAACTAGCCAGTTTCCATTTAAACCCGCTCAGCTGTCTCAATCCCTGAAACCCGGAACCGATCCCACTAACCCCTTGAACATGACAACAGCATCTGGTTATTCTGCTTACCTTCAGGTTCAGAACCCCTGACTGATTACAGGACAAATAAAGATTTTGATTTTTAATTTTCAATGTAATTGGTCTTTTGTGGGAACGTTTATCCACTGGAGTATATTTGGCTAGCTCGAATATGTCTGTAAAATGAAAGAAAGAAAAAGGGGGATTATTTGTAATGATTTATTATAAAGATCTCTTTTGTATGGCAATGAGTACTTACATTTAAATACTTAGACTGAAACAGGAATAAACAACTGGCAAAGCATCATAAAGTTAATAGCCAATTCTAGTGGGCACAGTCAAAGATCATGGCAGAGAAATGGTAATTGCCAACCATTATTGTTATGATGTATACTCGTAGATCCATCTTATAGAAATAGGTTCACAGTGGTCAGGAACACTAAATAGCAATAGCAAACAGCAAGCAAGCAAGCCTGTCAACTCTTATATAGGTCATACGTCCATCTAGATATGTGAGGAAAGGACTATAGATTGAGCTGCTTCCTCACATGTGGTAGATGTAAGAATATAATTAAGTTATACTGTTAAAGGTTTGCCCTTAATTGACCGAGGTGGAATCACTGCTGTCCATCTCCATGTTCAACTCAACATTAGTCTGCACTGAGGTGCAATTGTCTGCAGTGATCATAAAGCTTATGTTTCAAAACTAAGTATATGGGGGCCAGCTAAGTACGCTAGCGTATGACGAATGACGAAATTTCACCCATTTGTATTTACTGCGTATGCGCACGGCAGATGCTACGCCGTGTAGTTCCTAACATACGTGCCATCAGCGTAAATACGAACGAAGGGGCTGGGGCATGAATATGACACACATAATTACACTTTGAAGTCAGGGGGGGGCATTTAGATTGGACAGTATGGGCTATGTAAGTGCATTACGTACGTCAGCAGTTATCACCACTGTCGTATATTACTGTATGCACCAATCGTGTGGACATCTGTCACAGAAAAAGAGCATCTGAAAAGAAAGAGGTCCTCCGTCCTAAAGCTCCTTTACCCACCCGGTTTAGAGCCTCACCACCACCTACTGAGGAACCCATGTAACTTGGAAAATCATGAATCACAGATCAGGAACGTCAAAGACGTACAAAAAATAATCTATGCTTTTATTGTGGAGATTCTGGACATCTTCGTCTTAAGTGTCCCAAGCGCCCGGGAAACGTGCGCTCCTAACTAAGTCTGAGGAGCCTGAGTTAGGAGCGCCTCTACGCTACTCCACTACGAAAGGCTGTACTTTACCTATCACTTTGTCTCTGGACTCTGTACAAATCTCACTGCTCTTCTGGATTCGAGAACTGCAGAAAACTTTATCTCCCTGAGCACTGTAAAGACTTTTAAAATTCCTGTCGAAAAACTTGACACACCCATATATATCACTGCTGTGGATGGAAGCCGAATACGAACAACCGCTGTTAAACTCGCCAAAACTGAGACTTCCGTCGACTTACCCACACAATACCAAGAATTTAGTGACATATATAGCAAACAATCTGCCGAGATATTGCCACCTCACCGCCCTTGGGATTGTCCCATCGACCTTTTACCCGGAATCTCTCCCCCAAGAGGAAGAACTTACCCACTATCTTTGCCTGAAACACAAGCCATGACTGAATACATTCAGGAAAATTTAGCTTGGGGCTTCATTCGACCATCCTCTTCTCTTTTTTGTAAAGAAAAAGGATGGAGGTCTCTGTCCATGCATCGATTATCGGGGACTAAACGCATTCACAATAATAAAACGGTATCCTCTACCAAGGGATCAAGGGATCTACAATCTTCACGAAACTCGACTTCAGAGGAGCATACAATCTAATCCGTATTCGCAGCGGGGATGAATGGAAGACGACTTTTAATACTCGTGACGGGCATTACGAATGCCTGGTAATGCCTTTTGGCCTAAGCAACGCCCCCGTCGTCTTTCAGGGTTTCGTGAACGAGATCTTTCGGGAACTCTTGAATACCTCCATTGTAGTATATCTAGATGATATATTGATTTTCTCCCAAGACCTGATTACCCATCGCCAGATGGTCAAAGAAGTCCTGTCCCGCCTACGGGAGAACCATCTCTACTGCAAGTTGGAAAAGTGCACATTTGAAACCGACAGTATTTCATTCCCCATTCATTGGGGTTCATTCTATCCGGGACTCAAATTCAGATGGACCCACTTAAAATCCAGGCAATCTTGGATTGGCCCAACCTACAAAAGAAGCACTCAACGATTTATAGGTTTTGCCAACTTTTACCGACGATTTATCCAACATTATTCAACAATTATCTCTCCCATCACTTCATTGACCCGTAAAGGGGCTAATCCAGCGAAATGGCCCTTGTCTATTCAACAAGTATTTCACCGTCTTAAAGAAGCTTTCACTTCCGCTCCAATACTCAGGCTACCGGATACCACGTTACCCTTCCTTCTAGAAGTAGACGCATCAGCAGAAGGTGTAGGAGCAGTTTTATCACAAAAATTTCCGGATGGTCAGACTCATCCATGTGGATTCTTTTCAAAAAAATTCTTACCTGCGGAAAAGAATTACACTATTGGTGTGAGAGAATTACTCGCCATGAAATTGGCACTCCAAGAATGGAGATACCTTTTGGAAGGAGCCATTCATCCCATCGTCATCTACACTGACCACAAAAACTTGCTCTATTTCAAAACTGCTCAATGTATTAACCCTCGTCAAGCCTGTTGGTCTCTCTTCTTTTCCCGGTTTAATTTGCAGCTTCGATTTCGCCCTGGCAAGAAAAACACCAAAGCTGATGCTCTGTCAAGACAATTCTGCCCTGATGACATCGAGGAAGACAGCCCTATCCTGGATCCTACCATTCTAGCCAGTACTCAAGTCATTCCTGTGGGGAAAACATTCGTGCCAACATCCCTCCGGAAAAAGCTCATACCTCCAGATTCGCCGGGCATGCTGGTTTTACCAAGACTCTTGCTTTTATTTCACAGCGTATACTGGTGGTTAACCCTATGAGAAGATGTGAAAGATTTTGTAAACGCCTGCTATCATTGCGCTCAACACAAGACACCTCGCCAACCACCGCTAGGTGCATTACAACCCCTACCAGTGCCTCAAGCTCGAATGGACTCCTGTCTCAATGGACTTTATTACAGATCTACCATTTTGTCGTCAATATAACACTATCTGGGGGTAGTCGTGGACCGGTTCTCTAAAATGGCTCACTTCATTCCACTCAAGGGATTACCCTCTGCACCAGCCTTGGCACAACTCTTTATTTCAGAGATTTTCCGTCTTCACGGCTGTCCTGGGGAAATAATTTCTAATAGAGGGGCACAGTTCACCGCCTAATTCTGGAGAGCTCTCTGTAAAAGTTTTCGTGTCAACCTCAAATTCTCAACCGCTTATCATCAGACTAATGGCCAGACCGAGCGAGTGAATAAAGACTTAGAGATTTAGAGACATTCATTCGACTTTGTTTCCTTTTCTCAGGATGACTGGGTGGATCTGTTGCCTTGGGCGGAGTTCTCCCACAACTATTATTATCACGAATCTTTGGACAACACACCCTTCAAAGTGGTTTATGGTCTGCAACCAAGAATACCACCCTTTTCTCTTCTACCAGCCGAATCTGTTCCTGCCTCAGCATCCTCCCTGGAAAAGTTTTCTCAGATCTGGATAATAGTAAGATCCATGTTATTGAAAACATCCAAGAGATACAAACTACATGCAGATCGGAAAAGGAAGGCCATTCCGCCCCTTCACCCTGGAGATTGAGTATGGCTGTCCTCTAAAAATCTACGACTTAAAGTTCCCCCTATGAAGTTTGCACCAAGGTATCTTGGACCATTTAAAATCCGTGAAGTCATTAATCCCATAGCGTACAAGTTGGACTTACCACCTTACCTCAGAATTCCTAACTCTTTTCATATCTCTCGGCTCAAACCTCTGGCATTAAACAGGTATTCTTCACCAGTTAAAAATCCAGCAAAGATTTCTGGTTCACAGGAAAACGAATTTGAAGTTAAGGAAATCGTGGATTTCAGAATCCGTCATGGTCATAAGGAATATCTGATGGACTAATAGGGGTTTGGTCCTAAGGAATGAGCCTGGATTCGTGCCTCTGACGTCAACGCACCCGGATTGGTGCCAAGTGCCCTGCCAAGAATTTAATTGTCCGGAGGCCACCCGTAAAGGGGGGGGATACTATCACATACTGCGGCAGACGCTGTGCTTACCTGCTCCCTGGATCCCCGTCAGCGCCTCTCTCCCGGTGTGCTGGTGCTGTCTGCCGTCGGAGGCTGTCACTGAAACAGTGACAGCCTCTCTCTCTACTCACCATCCTGCTGCGGCGTCCTCCACGTGGACACTGGCGTTAAATAATGCGGCGCGCCGGTCCATAGGCGCCACCATCCTTCTCTGGTCACGTGCTACCGCTCCACCAATGGTAAACATCTACTGCAGTCCTCCTGCCAATAGACATCCAGGCCCCTATTGAAATGCTGCAGGTTCTGTCATTCATTGCCAGAACAACTCATCTTCTAGATGCTTGGTTCTCCTGTGCCTTGCTGACTTCAGTCCTGTGCCTTGCTGACTCCAGTCCAGTGCCTTGCTGACTCCAGTCCAGTGCCTTGCTGACTCCAGTCCTGTGCCTTGCTGACTCCAGTCCTGTGCCTTGCTGACTCCAGTCACCGTACCCAGCTTACCTGCGTTCTATTCTTTCATCCTCTACGAAGTCCTTGCTGACTCCAGTCACCGTGCCCAGCTTACCGGCGTTCCATTCTTTCATCCTCTACGAAGTCTCCAATCCGTGTTCATCATCCTCATCGTATTCCTACTTCGTTATTCACAGACTGTACTACCTCTGTGCACGCAAGTGACTTGCCTACCAAACCCTCTAGCGACTGTCTCATCCTCACCACTGTCGTATATTACTGTATGCACCAATCGTATATTAAACCAGCCAGTTTCCATTTTACACCCGCTCAGCTGTTTCACTCCCTGAAACCCGGAACCGATCCCACTAACCCCTTGAACGTGACAACAGCATCTGGTTATTCTGCTTACCTCCAGCTTCAGAACCCCTGACTGATTACAGGACAAATAAAGATTTTCATTTTTAATTTTCAATGTAGTTGGTCTTTTGACGGAATTATTATCCACTGGAGTATATTTGGCTAGCTCGAATGTGGCTGTAAAATGAAAGAAAGAAAAAGGGGGATTATTTGTAATGATTTATTATAAAGTTCTCTTTTATATGGCAATGAGTACTTACATTTAAATACTTTGACTGAAACAGGAATAAACAACTGGCAAAGCATCATAAAGTTAATAGCCAATTCTAGTGGGCACAGTCAAAGATCATGGCAGAGAAATAGTAATTGCCAACCATTATTGTTATGATGTATACTCGTAGATCCATCTTATAGAAATAGGTTCACAGTGGTCAGGAACACTAAATAGCAATAGCAAACAGCAAGCAAGCAAGCCTGTCAAGTCTTATATAGGTCATACGTCCATCTAGATATGTGAGGAAAGGACTATAGATTGAGCCGCTTCCTCACATGTGGTAGATGTAAGAATATAATTAAGTTATATTGTTAAAGGTTTGCCCTTAATTGACCGAGGTGGAATCACTGCTGTCCATCTCCATGTTCAACTCAACATTAGTCTGCACTGAGGTGCAATTGTCTGCAGGGATCATAAAGCTTATGTTTCAAAACTAAGTATATGGGGGCCAGCTAAGTACGCTAGCGTATTTGCACTAGCCGATGACGAAATTTCACCCATTTGTATTTACTGCGCATGCGCACGGCAGATGCTACGCCACGTAATTCCTAACATACGTGCCATCAGCGTAAATACGAACGAATGGGCTGGGGCATGAATATGACACACGTAATTACACTTTGAAGTAAGGGGGAGGCATTTAGATTGGACAGTATGGGCTATGTAAGTGCATTACGTACGTCAGTAGTTACGCCAAGAAAAGTTTAAGTAGGGTTTGGGCAGCGTAAAACGGCCAAAGTACGTACAAGCGAGGGGAGTGCATAGTAAATACGCTACGCCTTGTAACATAACTAGCCCGTAGGTCTGGATCTACCCCATGGAGTGTCACCATCTCAGGGAGGCATTGTTGATCAACACAAATTCCTCTCCCTAAAGGTAATATTTTTTTTTTTATTCCAACTAAAATACACTGGAAATATATTAGACATATTTTTTCCCAACAAATTTTGTTGACAAAAAAAAATCTTGTCTAGTCGTAAAGAGCTCAAGGTTCTCCCTATTAATTACTGTGAGTTAAAGATACTTCATATTTTATACCTAAACCGATCTTTTACTGGGACAGGAATTGCAGTTCCAGAGTTGCTTTTTTAGGGACTCTCCTAGGTGAGTGGACTCTCAATTTAAAAAAATTCATGATATATGAGGGACTCTTACAGTTTTAAAGTTAGAACCACCAAAACAGAGAAGCCTTGTAAGTGGCTGGTGGCCTATCATATATTTGCAAATGTATGTAACTAATCTTTATTTTAAAGATAGAATGACATTGGGCCAAGTCCTGACTTAAGGTCGTTTTAAGTATACAAGCATGCCCGATTTACACACTACTAAGTATGATGCACTCTCCTGGCCACTCCCTTCGCTCGCACATAACTGAAGTGTGAAGAAATAAATATTATTTAAAATTAGTTAAAAGTTATTTAAAATTTACCAATTTTACAATGAAATAACCCTAACCACCTATAAGGCTACAGCGGCATACAGGAGAAATTTAATAGAGGTCCCAAACAGTCCTAATAGTTGGATGATGTAGACTTGAATCCAATTAAGTGCACTTAATTGACCGCATGTACGCAATCTATGTAACAAAACGCAACGTAGATAGCGTAAAATAGTTACTATGCATGCGTAATAGCTAGAATCGTAATGAGCACATATGTTAAAAATTACGGGGTTGTGAATCTGGCCCTGGGGCCCTTTATTGTGGTTAGGGGCTGCTGCAGGAGGTAAATAGTGCTCTTAAAGTGGTACACCCATATTTTTTAGTATTTATGTACAATTGAAATGCCTCCCTCCAATCACAATGCGTATTTTCAGCTTGTGTAGTTATGTCACGCCTGATCTTACAGAGTTACATACGATCAGAGTTACGATACGTAATATCTGCCGTGCGCATACACAGTGCGTTCCCACAGCCAGTTTTATGCATGCAGCATGCGTAAATTAGCTGACGTTACTAAGTCAGGATCTGGCCAATGGTTAGTTACTGGTTAATGGCTGGGGCACTTTCACTTGTATCTGTGTAGATTTCCCCATACCTTTCAAGCACCTGCACTAGATTAGTTTATAAGTGAATTTTAACAAACCACCATTTTGTGTGTTTTCTGATTTTATAATCTCTATGGGCCCGATCCTCGGGTACGTACGACAGGGGAATTACGTACAGCGCACAACCTTCTTACGATGCCGTAAGGGTCGGCGGACATAACGTATGTAACATACACTGGCTGTTACGGGAAAGGGACTATTCCCTCGTTTACGACAGTCCTATCGTCGCCATAAAGGCGGAGATACACATTTAAATGAGGGGACAGGGCAGGGAAGCCCTGTTACGACGAAGTTTGTGGCCGTAAGGCGCAGAACTGGTTATAAAAGTTAAGGTAGTAATCTGGACTTGTAATTGTCCAAATTTACTACCTTTAGCGGGGAGTGCAGGGGGTGTGCATTCCTCGCTACGCAAACGACCGTAATGACCCTGCGCGCCCTTAAGGCGTGCGAGGTCAGGGTCCGGATCTATATTTTCTATGCCGAGTATCTTGTACTGCTTAGTACAGAAAGAAGGTCATTTCAGTGAACAATGCTGTTGGTGTTGCTTTCAGTTACATCCTTTAAGATGTTCTTCCTTTCTCTTTCTCCTTTAGGGTGTTTCTTTTCACCCATTCTTGTCCCCATTCCTGGCCAACAAAAGGGGGCAGGCTTTATGAGAAATGGGTGGAGTTTTGACCAAGTATGGTCATTTATAGGCAGCGCTGGGTGGGATTTGGGCTGAACTGGGGTAGGGGTACTGTTTTCGGGATTCTAATGTTGGAAGCTATAGACTTTATGTCCTTCTAGAAATGAAGTAAAAAAAACAAAAAAAAACACAAAGAACAGGAACTGACCTTGTAGTTCATTTTGACCTACATTTGCTTTTGCTTCAAGTTGTTTAGAGTTTTGGTTATACGCAAGCCATTTATATCCCGTGTCATGAATTTTGGACGTAAGGCTGCTCGATTTTCTATATATTTCCTGTGTATCCATTCGAGTTTGGGTTCTGTCAGAAAGTAGTGTGATATCTAAAATTATAAAAAAAAAGAAAAAAAAATGAAAAGAAAAAAAAAATCCTCTCAAATGTAAGTCTAGATTCTGAAAACTATTTTTACACCCTTTATAATTTTTCAAATCTTATGACTGCTTCGATATATTCATTATGATTCCATATTGATTTCTGAGGCACATACATTCCCTATGGGATGTGGGAGGTATATTTATCAAACAGCTATAGCTGTCTCTTAGTAACTTATCAGATTCTAGCTATCATTTTCTTGGATGTTCTGAGTAAATTGTGGATAGACTATGAATGGTTGCTATGGGCAACACTTCTTTATCAAGATGTTGTATAAATAAACCCCATAATCCTTTGTTACATTGAACCTCAGTAGTAAGATGCGGTGGCAAATGCAGGATTTTGAAAGGGGGGTTTCCAATGCATGTCCAACATTTTGGAGCCCGAAAACGGGATATCCTGCCCAAGCTCTCCCCCCATCCCACCCCCACTGTCATACCGCACGGGGAAAAAATTAAAATAGTAATAAAAAAAAAAAAACCTGCCTCCAGTGTAGTTTTAATAGTTTTATTTTGATGGTACACATCTGAAAGCAATAGTAGAGCACATTACACAATGGACCAGAGCTTGTCTCAGTTGTTGTGACCCATCCCCCCAGAGGGATAGACACTTGCATGCCCTAAACCAGCAGCATGTTGTTTGCTTCAAATCCCATAGTACCATTTTTGTATGTGAATGAGTTTTTAACCCCTTGAAAGTTACAATAAATGTAGTATAGTACAAAAAAAAATTCTAATGTCACGTGCGAATATATCGAAATATATTTCATGCAATGATTGGCATTCTGTGTATTATAGGCCAGATAATGAAATCTGCCTTTGCTGTACAATATATGGCTGAAAAATCGTCATATCTGTATGTGCTAGAAATATGGACATCTAAATGAAAGCATTTTAAAAAATATTACTCTTACCTTTGGAATCAAATTTCTTTATCATATCTAGAAAGTCCCGAGGTCTGATAGTGGGAACATATGGAAAAGGTCCTATGTTCTCCCTAATAGATATGTAGGGAGGTGATATGTATGTTATAACTAAAGACTCATTCCAGTCAGACATGTCCCAAACATTGGTCTCTGATTGGTAGACGTCCATTGGTCCTTATGAAGTCTGTGAGAGAAAAACACCCAAAACATTATATTAGATAAAACTTGTTTTCACTGTTTACATAATCATTTATGAAAAATATTAATTTCATATTAAAATCTTGAGAAATATGAAATGTGTTCAAAGGCAGCTTCAGTAAATATGACGAACAACCAGATTGTAAAAGAGATGTATTGTTGAAGATATATTGTCGAGATATATCTGGGGGGTTATTTGAGTGTACTTTTGCAGAATTGGGGTATTTTCAGCGTATTTTCCGTCGTTTGGTATTTTATGTTGTATTTTGCACTAAACCCGCTGGAAATCAGGGCTTTTTTTTTCCTAAAAACTGCCAGATTTTTACCCATGCATTTAGTACCATCTTTTACCAGCCACTGGTAATAGTCCCTTTAAACCTATGGTAAAAACATACCCCCTTGGACATACTATTTATGTGATATGATATGATGTGATAAGCTACAGGCTGGTAGGTGGTAGTTCTGGTTCCCATGTGTGGGGATTTCATACAATATCCATTTATTTTAAAATTATATTTCATATTAAATGAAACAGTAGCCCCCAGGACTAGACTGTTTCTTACAAATTAGACACTCATGCTCATAATTCGTTTTTCTCTGGGTTTTCTTGATATACTTTAGAACTGTTTATATGATTTATATATGAAAATATCAATTACAATATATTTTTTTAAATTGTCATAAGCAGGGCCACCCTTATCAGGAGAGGGGCCCAGGACAAAGCCTCTTCAGGACCCCCCCCCCTCTTTATCTGGTGCATGTACAGAATGGTCTCTACTCCGCGCATGTGTTTATAACAATTTATCAAATGCTGCAGCTGATTGCAAATAATTAATCATCGATGCAGCTGCTTGTTAGTTAATTAACAGCACCGTATATAAACAACCTCAGCTGACAGTCACCAGCTTCAGTTACAGAGCCAGGGCCACCTGCATATTAGGAGCATGACATGGCTTTGTATATCATGCTGTCGGGCAGCAGTAACAGTGGGGGTTGACTGGAGTCGCTGTCTGTGAGTATGAATAGCAGTTCTGCTCATCCCCTGCCATTACTACTGCCCAGCAGCTTCAGCTACAGAGTCACGGCTCACTACTCATATACTGGAAAAAGACCATTGTATGTCAATCATTTGTACAATTGTGGAATAAAAATATTTGGGGCATATAGAGCCAGGACCACCTCTACGAATGGGGTCCCGGGGTAAAGCTTTCTCGGGGCCCCCCAATTCAGAAACTGTAGGCTGGGGCCTACAATTGAGGATTTTTAAGCACACCTAAGAGGGAAAACAAAAGCTTATTAGTATGAAGCATTTAGGCGCTATGCTTCTACGTGGGCCTTACGGGCACGTGAGGTCATTATGGCCGTTCCAGATTCCTACCTTAAGAATTACGACTAGGTAGTCATAACTGGGCGTCCTCCACCCCGAACCCTAATTTACATGGCTATCTCCACCTCTATGGCGGAGAAAGAACCATTGTAAATTAGGGATTCCACCCCTTTATCGTACCCACTGGCGTATATAAATATGTTATGTAAGCCACCCGGCACGATCACGTAAAATGGGTGTGCGCGTGTGTGCACATCCAACATGACAGGAAATTGCGATATCGGCCATCGTAATTCCCCTTTCGTACTTAGCTCTAGATCAGCCCCAATGTCCCATAAGAAAACTCTTTATTTCTCCTTATTTGTGCTCAAATCAACCTTCATAATAGGGCTCTATATAATATAAGATAATATATTTTTCATACTCTAATAAAAGTAAAGTATTGAATTTAAATGTTGATACATAATATTCTGTGTTGATATGGGTGATAATTTGGCAAAATTAAAGAGGAAGGAAATGCTTCATATAGTCTATATTTCCCATAATAAAACTCTTTAGTCCATCTTAAATATGCCAAATTATCACCCATAATACAGTTCAATATCACAGAGAGCCCTATTATGAGAGCACAGTTAAGGAAAGGAGGGAGGGTTGGGTCAGGATGCTGGGAAGGGAGGGTTAGGGTCAGGCTGCTGAGAAGGGAGGGTTAGCATTAAATTTCATACTTACCCTTCGGAGCACTGTGTTCGAGGCAGAAGCAATCGATTTCCCAGCCAGTTCAGAAATATTGCCTTTCTCAGCAGAGACCCAAACCCACTATAATGGGCTCTATATCATATAAAACTCTATTATGGTTGGAATATAAAGGCCTATTTTAAGGCCTGAAACGGAGAAAGGGTTGCAGGCGGTAAATGCCTCTCCCTGCTCTTGTGCGCCAGTGTTGGCTTTCCAGTGCTGCCTGTCCTACTATATTACAGCCTGCATTGCAGAAGCATTGGAATGTTGGGACTGGTGCAGCAGAGTGGGGAGCACAGACCAAGAGGCGGGTTCCCCCTGCAGCGCAATGCCAGACTTCCGGGAGATATGTCTTCTCAGCAATAATCTGGGAGTTTCTCAGCTGTTTCTGAGATGATCCTGCATATATAGGTTATTTACTAAGGAATAGCTCAGAGGAGACTGACGTTACACTGACCCACAGAATGAATTTGGTCAAGTCACATAAAAAACTTCATATTCTTAAATATGTGTGATTAAATGATGAATGTGATTTGCTATAAGTAAAGTAACTCGTAATAATTTAGGACTGAATCTAGAGTTTTTCATGAGGGGCATTTTATGATTGCTAGGATAGGAAAATGCCAGCAATTTGTACGCAGACGCTTCATTTCCAGCGCTAATCTCGATCCAGAGTTTTGTATCTTGAGCGTTTCTAGCAGCAGAACAGTCATAAACCTGATGGCCAGTAAGCCAAATGAGAGAAAGAAGGTATGCAAGGAGTACAGTAAGATATTCTAAGCACCCTCCATGCTATCTGAACTTCTGATGCATCCTTATTTTACATGCAGAGGCAGTGGAAGTCTTGAGGTAGGGGAGGGGTCTGCTGTCAGAACGCCTTGCAACCTAGTGGAGTGGCCACTACTCTTCCACAAGGAAGTCTGGATTCAGCAGTGACCTCAGCGCAGCACAATTACTCTTAATACCTAATTATATTATTGGCCAATTAAATTAGACAAACATAACACAGAAATGTGACCCCAGTTATAAAGTATTATTATGATGATGATTATTATTATTATTATTATATTTTACTTATAAGGTGCCACAAGGTGTCTGCAGCACCGTACAAAATACAACCTCAAAATACAGTACAGACACACAGGGCAGGGTAGGACAGCATAGTACATAATAATATGCAGTACAGACATACAGGGTAGGGATGGACAGCATAGTACATAATAATATGCAGTACAGACATACAGGGTAGGGATGGACAGCATAGTACATAATAATATGCAGTACAGACATACAGGGTAGGGATGGACAGCATAGTACATAATAATATGCAGTACAGACATACAGGGTAGGGATGGACAGCATAGTACATAATAATATGCAGTACAGACATACAGGGTAGGGATGGACAGCATAGTACATAATAATATGCAGTACAGACATACAGGGTAGGGATGGACAGCATAGTACATAATAATATGCGATACCCTTATATTTATCCCAGGCATGTTTAAATTGTTCTACTGTATTGGCCTCAACCACCTCAGATGGGAGAATATTCCATTTATCTATCACCCTTTCAGTGAAGTAATTTTTCCGCACATTTCCTTTGAATCTACCACCCTCCAGTTTATATCCATGCCCTCGTGTTCTATTACACCTTTTCTTTTGAAAAATGCCCCCTCCTCCAGCCGGTCACAACCCTTGATGTATTTATAGAAGACGTTACAAGAAGTTAGAAGTTACAGAAGACATAAGGATAGGGAAGGAAGTGGACTGAGTTCAGCATCTCACATGTGCTTTGTCTTGTTTCTGATACTTCCTTCTAGGTGAAAACAACCAATGGAAATCCCTCAGCACAGCTGTCTCCAACCATGAAACATTAAAACTGGTATCCCACTTCTTTATTATAGTCTACCCCACTAACATTTGCATTGATTACCCTGATATCTCCACTACTGTTATATATAACAGATATAATTATATCCCTCAAAGTGTCTAATATATACGATTCAGCTGTCACAAAGAACACTTACCGATACTATGAAGTGTTGTTATGCATCTAACTATTTCCTGACATGAGGATTTGTCTTTTATACTTCCTGATATGGGTGTATAATTTATAGGGCGATGTTGAGAAACATTACAAAACTCATATAGCTTATATCAGCATGCATTCATTGTGATGATGGGTGTGGCAATGCAGACAGATAATTATAGGTGAAGTGTATTGTATTTGTAAATGCACATTCCATTGCATTAATAATTTTGTAGCTGATACACATTTATCTTAGAATTAGAGTAAAAAAAAAACTGTACAATATCGATAGTATGGACTGCAGTTTCTTATATTTAACCCAAACACTATCTACCAGCCTGTAGATGTGAATTGTCAACTACATCCAACTGAATAGATCTAAATGGTGCTATTTTTAATACAAGTGATGATTACACAAAGCCCTAGTTATGTAAGTGGATGTCAGAAAGAGAATAGTTGAAATTGGTATTAAATAAGAAGCCATTGCAGCACTGGCAAAGGTCTGTTCTGTTAAATGCACTGAGATTGATTTTTTTATTTTAGTCTAGTAAGACTAAGACAATTAATAAATTTCAAGGCGAATTAAGGGGGTCACTCCATCCTTAGGGGTATATTTACAAAGGTCAATTTCGGTAAACTCCCGGGACTTTGCAGGCGATTATGCAATTGCCATATTCACTAAAGGCAACGTCCCGGGACTTTAGCTTTTAGCAAAATTGACCCAGCAAACAAATACAATTTGGCGTATTCACTATAGGCGATTTGTCTAAATAGCCTTTAGATCGTCGGCAAATCGTTGAAAAAAAATCACCTTCTGTGTGGGGTGATTTCAATGAAAGCGCCCCACACTGTATCTGAAAAACACATGTCAATATATTTGACATGTGTTTTTCTCTTTCCAAAATGCAAGCGCAGCATGTCTGAAATGGTTAGCATGGCTGCGCTGATAGAACTACAAGGCTCAGCATTGCTGAGCCTTGAGTAATATCAGCGTCAGTGTGTTGAGCCTTCTAAACATACTGCGCTGTGCCCGGTGCAGAAAAAAAAAATACTGTGTGCTAAAAACATACAGTAATACATTAATATACATGTGTGGCTAAAATATACATTTACACTGCATAATAATGCCCCCTACTGTGTAAAATTACCTCCGGTGGCCACCCTGTTTTATACTAAATGTGTATCAATGTAGTGTGTGTTGTATAAAATAAATAAACATTTTTAAGACTCACCGTTTAGCTGTCATCATTCTTGGGAAGAGATGCTTGTAGTTTTTTCTTCTTTGCAGATAATCTTCTCCAGTTGCTTGAACAATGTTGTCCGGTTGATAGAAGATGCTGATCCGGTCCTCTTTTCTGCTCTTGCCCCAACGACAGGCTCCTTCCTCTTCTTCGGCGCCACTCCTAATGACCATTCGGACCCTTTTATAGTAATGATGATGTCATAAACACTAGAGCGCTCACTAGAGCCCCCTAATGTAAATCACGTCATATTTTCTATAAAAGGCTGCCCTCTAGTGACCAAATGTGGTCACTAGGAGCATTAGGAGCTCATTAGGATTATTAGGAGCTTGAGTGGTCATTAGGAGCGGCGCCGAAGAAGAGGAAGGAGCCTGTCCCGGGGCAAGTGCCGGAAGAGTGTAAAGAGCAGAAGAGAGGACCAGATCAGCATCTTCTATAAACCGGACAACATTCTTCAAGCAACTGGAGAAGATGACCTGCAAAGAAGAAAGAAACTCCAAGCAACTCTTCCCAAGAATGTTGACAGCTAACCGGTAAGTCTGACATTTTTTTTATTTAATTTATGAAACACACATTACATTACTACACATTTAGTATACAGTAACAGGGTGGCCACCGGAGGTAATTTTACACAGTAGGGGGCATTATTATGCAGTGTAAATGTATATTTTAGCCACACATGTATATTAATGTATTACTGTATGTTTTTTACACACTGTATTTTTTTTTCTGCACTGGGCACAGCGCAGCATGTTTAGAAGGCTTAACATGCTGACGCTGATATTACTACAGGGCTCAATACAAAGTGACGGCGCTTTTTCAAGGGAAAATCGCTGTGCTTTTATATAGAAAAATCGATGCATCTTGACGGATAATTAAAATCGCCGGTAAAAATCGACACCATGATTTTAACTACAAAATTCGATTTCAAAACGCTTTGAAAAATCTACTTTTGGGCACCACATAAACCTCCCCTTTCCCTTGGAATATAGATGACTCTATATGCCTCTAGTATAAATCTCAAAGTCTAAAGAGCTCTGTTATGGATGGGGAGGGGAACCCTATCATATGGATATTTTACACACAAACAAGAAATAAAGAGCTTTATTATGGGGCATATAGTATTTATTTTAAATAATGAAGCTCTTTTGTCTTCCTTATTTTTATTGATAATATTTAGAACATAATATTAATATATAAATCACATTATGGGAAAATTAAATTAATGTGTGGTGAAACCGAATAATAATTCTGATATTAGTTTGAATAAGCATAAATTATAATGGGAGATTTTACGTGACCCACAAATTATTTATCATCCACAATATTACCGTGGGTAAGAAGCTGTGCTTGTGCTTCCAGACTAGATAATAGCTGCTACCAACCCTATAAACTGGAATACGTATATCATATAAATAATAGAAAATGGTAACATAAAAAATATGCACTCTCCAGACCAAACATTATGTACCGAATATAGCAGCATATGCTCCATTGAAGCAGTCCACAATATATTAGTAAACAATACCAATGTCCCACAAATAAAAAAATCTCTGGTCACTATGGATTAGATGACTCAAGTCCCACAGATGTGTTGCACAATATCTTAAGGCAAAGGGAATGGAACTTTTACCTTCCAACAGTGATTCATAAATATATCTCATATCTCAAGTGTTTGTAACTCACAGTCACTGGTCCAATTCCTAATTCTATTTCAAATTATATAGATGGAGGATTTGATGTAATTGTAATTTGTAAATAGATTGTCCTTCTTTTGGACAATCCAATCTTATGTTGACAATTTTATCCAAAGATATAATTCTAAAACACAAATATGATCCAACTCTCTTTTGTGAGAGAAATTATTTGGTGCTGAACATAGAAGATATGGTGACCTTCCAAGCCAACTACAGCAATATAAATCTTTAGCACAGTATTCACACCTAAGAAGCAGAAGCTTCTTAGGTGCGTATATTTAGGAAATGACCTACTACGCATGCGTAGTAGGTCGTTTACGCCATCTACGTACCAGTTAGGTATGTATATGGCCACTGTGCGGTCTCTAAACACTGCACGGAGTCGTTTAGTAGGAAAGAGGCGGCGCAATGCCGCCTTGGGGAGTGGTCAGGTAGAAGTGGGAGGGGGGATTTAGATTAGTCGGGGAAGGTGGGGAGAGGAAAGGTCAGTGCGTATTTTCCTTCTTAAGAAGGAGACTACGCACGGTTAGATAAGGTAGCCCTATGGCACCCGTAAGTGCCATAAGGTACCTGAAAACAGGGGCAGGGGAGCGGACCGGAAAAGTAGGTGCGGATACATGTGTATCTGCACCTGTGGATCACACTCGAAAGATTGAATCCGGTCCTTAAAGAATAAAGTAGCAAAAATAAGAATACCATTTATATGTTACATAACAGTATAAATTACACAAATATTGGGGGCGCCTAAGCACATCACACACTGAGTAAGCTCTTGTGTATGTCACCTATGGTTGGTTGTCCTGTAGCCTTTACTCTGCACTGTCTATACAAAACTTACGTGTTCTCTCTATACTCAAACAGCATTACTACCTACCAACCCAACATTTCTGTGTGACTTGAATACACTTTTCCCGTTGTAATCTGGCTGTGCCATTAAGCATTATAGAGCTGACCCAATGCTAGAGGAATGCATCCAACATTCCATAACACCCAACACAAATAATGCGATATCTATGTGGGATATAGACTCGCACCAAACTATATTTCTGGGTCCCTGGGCTAGTATCACAGAGTGCATATGGACATAGTACAGTTAGATCTCCCAGCAATCCAAATGCAGGGTGCTACACTGTAATTTAGTGGAAGTGATGTGAGTGCTTTAGTGAGAATACAAATGCACTTAAAGTATAGTAGTATATTAAACATTGTTATAAATAAATAAAAAAAATTATAATTTTTTTTTTTTTTTTTTAAATACAATGTATAAGCAGCATTCCCATAGTTTTGCATTTGGAAGATTAAATGCTAACACCATAGTCCAAAATGCATTGTGTAGTTTATGCTGTTAGCATTTCCCTGGCCTTAGACATGACCTATGGCTGGTGCAAATGTTTTGTCACAGACTCTGCATACTTATAGAAAAAAGTGGTCTGGAGAAAAAAATGCGCAAATAAACCTATATGCAGCTAAAAAACCTTCTCCTAGGGGTGTCTCACTCCCCAAAAGACAATGAAAGATAAAAAGAATGGAGGAGGTGTAAAAGCGCTGAGGTGTTTACCATCAAAGGGAAGTGCCAGATATATAACCATCAACAAACATAGCATTAAAAATGTCCATTCAAATTAAAATCCAGAAATGAAGCAATGATCCGTTCCGTTCAAATTAAAATCCAGAAATAAAGCAATGGTCCGTAATCCCAATGGAAGTCCTTACCCCTCTCGGGGAAAAAAGGAAACAAAAATAGAAATGGAAAACAATTTATTAATAACAAATAAAAACAAGAAAAATTAAGAAAGTGAACAATGCATACCAGAGGATGTAATGTCAAACAGTCACTAGGTCAGCCAGAGTATACCCGGGTACTGGCGAGATGGAGAAAACAGTGCTGCTGGGGTCTGGTATGGAAGTCCACAATCCCTTCTGCCGCCGACTTACGCGTTTCGGGCTCTCTCTGAGCCCTTTTTCAAAGTTCCAGGCGGCAAACTGTGTCTCCTCCGGCTTTACATGTTGTGGTGCTCGCTGATAGGCTGGAACAGTCAGCTGATCGGCTCCCGACATCCTCACTGATAGGTTGGGACAGTCAGCTGATCGGCTTCTGAAGTCTCCAGTGATGAACTGAGACGATCAGCTGGTCAGCTCCCGTGTAGTAATACTGAACACTCATACAATATATCTGACACTTCCAACAGAGGGATAATGTTAGGATGATATATATAAAAAACAAGTGAACATTGCGGAGGTAATGACAAAATACTACCAGGAGATAGGAGTGATAGTAAAAACCGTAAATTTAACAATAATGCATATGAACATTAAAAATCATACAATCACTGACATAAGTGATAAGAAAGTCAGTGTTGTTACATTAAATATGTGACGTGGTGCAACGAATAAAGATACCATAATATAAATGAAAAATGATACCATAATAATAAATTGGTCTGCGCATACTCAATGGCAAACAAAGTGCTATGGGTGCATAAAGTGTACCATAAAAGCTTATGTTAATAAAACAAGAAATAGCTAATGGCAGTGATAGTTATAGACAAATAATATAACTGTACATATATCAAATAAACAAAGTGACTGTAGTGCATGAAGGGGATAAGACATATGACGGGGTCAAGGGGTAGTGATAAAAGAATATGGGATCCAAGGATATAAAACAGCAAAATGAACTATAGGAATAAAAACGTTATAACCTAAACCATACTGATAAGAAATGTGAATAGGATATAGTAAAATCCTACAAGTTCGATATCCTAAACCAAAATAGAAATCCAGAGAGAAGGGACTAAGAATCATACCAAGCACTATACTAAAAATCAATTAGTAAAAATAGGTAAAAGAATGGTAAATACAATCCCATCCTGAACCATACTGATATAGAGATGTGAACAAAAGAACGGGATGTAATGTATACCTGAAATGAATAACTAATACCCAAAGTGTGAAATATAAAAATTATATATAATAATATATATAAAAAATATATATAAAAAATATATATAAAAACCAGGATAATAATAAATCCTAAAAAATAGTAAAATCCTAAAAATCCAGAAGGGGATGAGGGAAAAGAGACCAATTGGATGAGGCAGAGGGAACGATGGTCACCAAAGCACCAAAGGGTTATGTGGGAAGGAACCAGAAGTCTAAGGAAGGTTGGAAGGATAGATGGATATACAGTACCCGGTATTCCCATGAGGTCCCCCTCCTTGGTACTGGCCGGGCCCACTGAGCTTCGCCTCCGAGTTCGGATGGGTTCGGGCATTATCGGAGTGGTATGACTGTATAGAGCCTCGTACCTTGTTGTTTCCTCCATAGCTCGATATCACTTACCCTGTTGATGGATATGTTCCATATGGACAAGAATATTTAAGTTCAAAGTCCTTATTTAGCCCCTTGGGTTCTAGGGTGTCTAGTTCAAACATAGTTCTCATCTCTGCCCTTGCTAGAGTTGCCAAATGGTCTCTTTTCCTCCAATTTCCTCTAATCTGTTGAATACCAAGAAAATCCGTTATATATGACGGATCACAATTATGGACTTCTTTAAAATGGGCTGAAACAGTGTGTTTGTATTCCTTTATACGAATATTTCTAATGTGTTCAGCCCATCGGACCTTAAGAGATCTAGTGGTACGACCTATATATTGCTTATTGCATTTACATTGCAGTAGATAAACACATGATTTGCTGTCACAAGTGATGAACTGATTAATTTTAGTTTTCTTATTGTTGATGGAGGAGGTGTAGTGTTCAACTTTTTTAGTGGTTCTGTTAATAGAGCAATTCCTACACATCAAACATTGATTGCATTTGTAGAAGCCTTTGCTTTTAATTGTGATGGAGTGGGGGGGTTCCTCAAATGCAGATCTCACCAATTTATCCTTAATACTAGGTGCTTTACAGTATATAAAACGGGGAAAAGTATCTATATAAGGAGCTAGATCTGGATCTCTATTTAAAATACCCCAATGTTTTCGAATAATTTTCTCGATTTGTGTATGATCCGAGTTATACTGAGAAATAAAAGGGATTTTGTCAGGAAATGTGTTTTCTTTCTTATCTTTCCTAACTAGTAGGGACCCTCTTTCTATCTTGTCTACTTCTTCAATTACTTTGTCAAGATGCGTTACTTCATATCCCTTTTTTAAAAACTGTGATTTCTTTCTTTCAATATGATTCATACAGACTTCCTTTTGAGTACAATTTCTCTTGATCCTCAAGAATTGACCCTTTGGAATATTACGTAACCATTGAGTGTGGTGGTTACTAGTAGTGGGGATGTGGGAGTTAGTGTCCGTGACTTTGACAAAATTTTGAGTAAGTAGATTGTTATTTTCCACATATATTTCAAGATCAAGGAAATTTACCCTGGTGGAGCTAATATCAAAGGTAAGGGAGATGCCAAACTGATTGGAATTAAGTAGCTGACAAAACTTGTTGAGGTCCTCATCTGATCCTCCCCAAATGAAAAATACATCATCGATGTAACGCTTCCAAAGCACCAGGTCCGCTCCTGCTTGGAAGAGTAGGGAGGGACAGTATAGTATGTGTAAATACAATATGACTAAAAATATAAAAAATAAAGTGAATCAAGCACAGAACGCAAGGCAAAATGCGAGGTGTCTAGCTTGGAAAATCAGGGAGTAGGGGATAGAGCACAGTGAGAGGTTGAAAGGGACCCACCAGGTGGGGATGGGGTAAAAGGGTAGCAGAGGGGGGGACAAGAAGGTATGAAGTGAGGGGGGAGTGGTGGAGAAAGGAACAACACTAGGATGAAGGGCCCTGCTCACGTGAGCTAACACACTATGTGGGAGGGAAGAACTTACAGAAGACATAAGGATAGGAAATGTAGGAAAAAGAAAATAAAAACCTTTTTTGGCACCAACAAATGTGTGAAAAAAGAAAGAAAAAAAGGGGATGGAAAAAAAGGGGGAAACAGAGAATGTAGATAAAGGGATATCTTTATATATATCGGTGTATAAGAATAAAAGGTATATATACCCCAACTAGATTGGTATATGGTAGTGGTTAGAGCTGCTGCAAACTAAATGGGGCCAACCAAACTAACAAAAAAGAAAAAAAATTTTGCTGCGCAGTTGGCACCAATGTACTATATAAAATAAAAGAATTTATTAATTAAATATTTTATATTTTGAATAATTGGAATATATAAAATAAAACCGTCATAAAGGTGCATATAAGTTCATACAATAGTATATATCAATTGCCCTCAAAAGGAATATTTGTAAAAAGCACAGAAAAGGAAATTTCTTGTGGAGTTGACATATAAATCAAAAGAAAAGTCTGTTGTAGAAGGCTTTGGCTCCAACAGGTGTTATATGCAGGATGCAAAGATATAGTGTTCCTTTATGAATAGTAGAGGGTCAAGATAATTGTGCCAAGCTAAAAAAAATACAGTCAGATAAGAAAAAATCTGAGAAGCTTACCGGCCCGCTGGCGCGCGTCCGCGCTGGCTAGCCCCGAAGTCGGCTGTATTGTGGCTGTCCGTGGAGAGCCGTTGTGTGGAGGGCAAAAGTGCCAGTAATAGTTTTCACAAATCAGCTGATTTAGTTACCGGGTGAGCTCTGCTACTCCCAGAGGGGAGGTCCTTTGCGAGGGAGTCCCGTGTCCGTACCAACTAGCCCTGAGATCGGCTGTATACCGTTGTATGGAGGGCAAGGATGCCAATAGTAGTTTTCACAAATCCGCTGATTGGGTTACCGGGTAAGCTCTACTACTCCCAACGGGGAGGTCCTTTGCGAGGGAGTCCCGTGTCCGTACCAACTAGCCCTGAGATCGGCTGTATACCGTTGTATGGAGGGCAAGGATGCCAATAGTAGTTTTCACAAATCCGCTGATTGGGTTACCGGGTAAGCTCTACTACTCCCAACGGGGAGGTCCTTTGCGAGGGAGTCCCGTGTCCGTACCAACTAGCCCTGAGAACGGCTGTATTGTGGCTGTCCGTGGAAAGCCGTTGTATGGAGGGCAAGGATGCCAATAGTAGTTTTCTCAGTTGATTGGGTTGCCGGGTAAGCTCTACTACTCCCCACGGGGAGGTCCTTTGCGAGGGAGTCCCGT
>WWET01000186.1:94233-105125 GCA_011038615.1 Limnodynastes dumerilii | reverse complement strand
TGTTTGATTTGAAACATACTCTTCGTTTGCTGAAGAACCATCTATCTACATCATGTGACTGAACAATGACTGAAATCCCTCTCCTATGCACGCCACTATACAGTGCTTTGGAGGACAATGTCAGTCACTGAAACTCAATGCTCTGCACATAATGTCACGCTTTTATTTACACTATGTTTGAAACATACTCTTCGTTTGCTGAAGAACCATCTATCTACATCATGTGACTGAACAATGACTGAAATCCCTCTCCTATGCACGCCACTATACAGTGCTTTGGAGGACAATGTCAGTCACTGAAACTCATCCACATGCTCTGCAACAGGACAGATGAACACCCGGCCTGGTTGCCCTGTAGTGTATCTGGCCTAGTTCTGTGCTCCGTTCATACGTTCTCCATGAAGAAGTATCACTCAGCATCTGTCTACAACAATACTTCTTCATCAGACGTTTCTATAAGTACAGATAATTAGCATAACTAAAATTAATTTGTAATAACAAGGGCCAAATCATGTGCAAGGTGGGCTCTAGATCCTTTAATGTTATGCGGTGTAAAATCAATTGAGTGCCAACTCTACATATATAGTTGCTATCTATCTATCTATCTAAAGCCACCCCCAGAAATACTGGGGCTGAGAACACATCTGTGGCACTCTTCCCCCTATGTGACATCACCCGTGACTTCACATAAAGATGGAGTGCTGAGGACCTGCATTAAAAGTGAGCTGGTGCGCAGAGAACTCCTCCCAAAAGCACTGGTCCGCTAATGTGCAGCTCTTAGTAGCAAGAATCAGCAGTAGATTACAATACCTGCTGCTACACAACTAAAGGAAGTATCGGTGTGCCCCATATGCCTCCAGGCCTGGGACAGTAGTCCTGGCTGCCCCACCATGGCAGCCCTGTATCTATACTATATGGACAAAAGTATATGGCCACACCTGTTAAGTATTGAATTCTGGTGTTTCAGTCAGGCATGTTGCCACAGGTTAATAAAATCAAGCACCTTGCCATGCAGTCTTATAATTTTTGTTTTTTAATATTTTTATTGAAGCAATAGTTGTACAGAAAAGTAAAACATTATATAAGAATATAATGTCACAATGCTATGATATGAGGTTGTAAGCAAGTATCACAATAAAATGACATGAAGATATGATTAAGGCCTAATAAGAGACCAACATGTAAGAGTGATATATATCATGAGGCTATCGCATCAGTGAAATAGAAATAAGACTAGTTCAAGATGAATCTACAATTATAGGGGGGTCTTTCACCAAGAGTTGATTCTAATACCATAAGGTATTTCTAAAACAAGTTCTGATTCCCCCAAAAGGATATTAATAAAATTCTCCCAGGTATCAAAGAACCTTTCCACCTGTGTCTCTTTTTGTAGAGTCGCTTCCAGCCAATCCATTTGAAATATATGATAGAGCTTCCCTCTAAATAATGATAATAGGGGTGGAAGCGGCTGGATCCAAACCTGGAGAAAGCTTTTTCTGGCCACAGCCGAGACTGCTAGCACAAGTTTTTTACAGCCTTTAGATGCTCTATGACCCTGTGGGAAGATACCAAAAACTGCCCATTCTGGTGTTAGTGAAAATTATTCCACTGAGTGTTTTTTAGAGATCCAGACCTGGATCTGTAACCGCCACACTGGCAGTCTCCAAAAGCAGTGTTTCAATTTCGCCTCTGGTGACCCACATTTAAGGCAAGAATGATCCTGAGAAAGACCCATTTTGTAGCGCCTGAGAGGTGACAGGCAACTCTGATGAAAAATATTCAAAAACATCTCAGAATATGTCACTGCTGTTACAATCCTGAACCTTGGCTGTGAAACAGTGGCAGGTCACGGCCTCCAAAGGTCAGTCACATACTGTAGATGTGTGGTAAATCAGGAAAGACTCACAGACTCAGAGTTAGGTGAAACAGCTTTTACTCTCCTACCATCCAGCATACCACTCCTGAGCAGTATACAACTTCCCCAGCATGCATTGCCCAGCCCAGAGTCATATCCTGCATGGTCCTAGCAGGATACACATTTACACATACTATAGTGTCAAAGGTTGGGGGAAAAGGACTCGCAAGAGGAGGAGCAGATAGGACTGATAAGATACACGACAACAGGTGGTAAACAGGAGAAGTAACACAGTGAACAGACTAAGTAGAGCTGAGGGACTGTGTCAATGATAACTGAAGGCAGCTATTGAGGTGCTATGTGCACCAAGGTAAAATAGCTATAGCTAAGCTCCGAGAGAGTGGCACCAATGAGCAACAATTCTGAGTCTATATGGAGTGGCACTATGTCAAGCAATACAGAGAACAGATGAGCAGCACTATGTGCAGCAATACAATGTGCAGATGGAATGGCACTATATGCAGCAATTCTATGTGCAGATGGAGTGGCACTATGTGCAGCAATATAATGTGCAGATGGAATGGCACTATATGCAGCTATTCTATGTGCAGATGGAGTGGCACTAAGGCTCTGGCAAACAATGTCAGAGACCAACCAGACAGACAAGACTGACAGGGGGAAAATACACTCAGTACACTCACTCAAGGAGGCTGGCTAGGAACACGGAGGAAGAACAACTGAGAGCAGGAACGTTAGGACAGAATCGCTAGGAGAATCCAACAGTAGCAGAAACTAGCGATGGCAGTGCATGCTATAATCCGCGCCAAAAGACGGGCAGTGCAGGAGGAAATAGGGAGCTAGAACCGATGAGAGCCCAGGAACTGGACCAGCCCCATGGAGGAACTCCCAGCTAGTGCCACGCTCAAGTGTATCAGTGCATGGAGAAGACACTGCCTAGCCGGGACGCCAAGGAGAAGGAGGTGGCAGGTGAAGGTAATCACCACCGCCGCTGCAAACTTCTAACAACTGCAGGGAAAATTTTGGAGGAGAGTATTAACTCTTTAAGCATTATCTCCGCAGTGAGAGAGGAAAAAGGCCACTGGGCCAACCCTGTAAACGAGCTTGTATAGTCATAGACATAGCCCAAGAATTGCTAGAAATTGAGAAATGGCCCATTTTTGTGGGGTCACCTTATATAAGAGTTTATCAAAGGAGATTTCCCAATCTATTGGAGAAAGTTTTCTCAACTCCCCACTTATATAATGCTGGGCCTGCAAGAAAGACATATAATTGCATAGGAAAGGGTATTTGGCCGTAGTTTTGAAAAAGTAACAGGTCTCATAAATGTGGAGTTGGCCAATTTGTTAATAGAGGACACCCCTCCCTTCTCTAGGCAATGTAGAGATGAGTGGCCATGCAGTCTTGAAATCTTGGGTTACCAAGGACGGGGAGGTGCAAAGATACATGGGCATTCAATCTAAAACAATGTAGAAGGAGGAACCACAGTTTACGTGTCGTCATGGGTAGTGGATTGCTTTGTATATAGTCGGGTACTTTTGCGTCATATAGGTGCAGAAATGCAGGTAAACTGATTTCTGGCAAGAACTTCTGTTCTACTTTTGTATTAGTGTGTATTGAGGTGTTTTGTAACCAGTCACTAAGCTGTCATAGCTGATCTGCTTAATCTAAAGGATAACATTAGGAAGACTAAGACCCCATTAGTTTTCTCTTGTTAGTCAATAGTATTGGCAGAACTTGTAAGAGGTATAGCAACCAGGGAAATGTACTAATTCTGAGAATACGCCCCGCCTAAGAGAGACATAGGTGGCCCCATCTTCTCAATTCTGCCTCTACCTAGGTGTTATGAGCCATCTGACTCCTGCTTCCTCTGTCACTTACCTCCCGTCTGCCGTCTCTGCAGCATCTGACAAGCACTCTCCCGGCCAGGGGAATACAGCCAACCGCAATAGAACTTAGACAGCTCAGCCTATCAGGGGCTAGCTGTCTCTATATAACCCAGCCTGCACTTCAGTCTGTGCCGGTTATAGACTCTGCAGACATGCCTCCTAAGTCCATGGTGACGAAACGCATTGGGGCGGAGTCTGCTTTCACCTGGGACTCTCCATCTGTATACGCTCCATGCTGGAATAGACAAGCTCGTTTACAGGGTTGGCCCTGTGAGAGAGGAAAAATCCCCAGACCACTGGGCCAACCCTGTAAACGAGATTGTATAGTCATAGACATAGCCCAAGAATTGATAGAAATTGAGAAATGGCCAATTTTTGTGGGGTCACCTTATATAAGAGTTTATCAAAGGAGATTTCCCAATCTCTCCCATACCTCCCGTCTGCCGTCTCTGCAGCATCTGACAAGCACTCTCCCGGCCAGGGGAATACAGCCAACCGCAATAGACCTTAGACAGCTCAGCCTATCAGGGGCTAGCTGTCTCTATATAACCCAGCCTGCACTTCAGTCTGTGCCGGTTATAGACTCTGCAGTCAGTATCTGTGCCTGCCTCATGCATTGTTTTCTGCTTTCTTGAGTGACCCACTTTGATCCTGCCCTGATCCTTTCCTGCCTGCCTATTTGTATCTTATTCATTTCTCCCACCTTATTGTATTAACCCATTATTGTTACTCCTTGCCTTTCCTGCGTGAGTGTTTTTGTTGGCCCCTCGGGGTCCCCTGCTTGTGAGAGTGAGAGTTAACCCTAGCCTGTCTAAGTCCCGTCTGTCTCGTTTGACCCTCTCTTGTTCATGGTCTCTGTTATTCGTTTATCGTTGGTCGTCCGCATTTATGCCGTCTTATGCTGACCAAACCCTACTCTAACTTTTCTGAGCGTAACCGCATGCGTCCATAGGCTCAATGCGTAGTTACAGTGCTTAGCACGCCCATACTGTATGATTTACATGCCTCACCCCGCCTCCAAAGCGTAATTACGGGTGTCGTATGGCTGGCACGCCCCTTCATTCGTAGTTACGCTGTAGACCTTAGTCTCATAAGTACGTTCAGATTTTCTGATTGTAACATCTGCCACACGCATGCACAGAACGTGGAAAACAGTTTTTATGACAACACCAAGCGTAAAAACGCAAGCAGGCGTAGGTCTAGATCAGGCCTAAGGTCATCAACCTTGCCAGTCATAGATTTGACTTGCTATTTCTGCCACTCTGACTCATTTTGTAAGACAGAGATAGAATTGGTGTTATCACTGGTTTGCTGCTCCAGCGCATTTATTCTGGTTGTATTCTCTGTGAAGGTAGATCACAAGGATCCAAATTTTTTGTCAATCACAGGCAATAGGGCTTGCAAGATCTCCTGCGCAATTCTGGTTTTTCTCTGGTTCAGAGGAGCTATCAAGGGATTTCACTGATTTTCAATAACAATACTTGTGCATAACCCTCTAGAGTATAACTTTTTTTTTTATATAGATATTCCTCTCATAAGTTGAGCAAGTTATGTTAACATTTCCCACTGAGATGAATTGATGTTGTTTGCGGTAGTAATTTGTTTCTTCTGCTACCCCTGATTGCCCCTATGCTTTTTTTTTTTAATAGATTTTAGTTATACTTAGTTACAGTTATCCCTTTTTTGTTCCGAGTTTGGTGCCCCCTTAGGAGCTTTCAAGGACAATCAAGTTGGTCTCCAATAATTCTAAAGTTAGCTACTCTACACTAGAGTTCCCTTTCCCCTTTTAAAGTAGTGAGCATGGGTTATGGATGTGGGCTTACATAGGTAATATATGCCTGTATTGGAGAAGCGTCTAGAAACCATGTTCTCTACTTTACATTAGCATAGTGTTCCTTACATTATGTGAAATGAAAGATAAAATTGCGTTAGAGATCAATTACAGATACACAGTTAAATAAAACAAATTTGGGGACAAGATTCACTGATGTTAGGGGCTAGATCCAAAAGTTCTGGTGCTAGGGTTATTGGTGTCAAGGGGGCTGATCCAGACCTACACACTAGTTACGGCGGCCGTATGCGTAAGAACGGCATTTCTGCCGTTCTGCACATGCGCCGGGCAGATGTTGCCCGGCGCAGTTAGGGAGACCCGATCCTTAGGATCGGGCGTCCCTAACTGTTGCGTAGTTACAGCAAGGGGGGCATTCCTCGCCGTAACTACGCAACCGTTACGGAAGGAAGGGGAAGGTAAGTAAATGAGGGAGGGAGGGCGAGTTAGGCCAGTTACGATCCTGTGGCCGGCATAATTACCTACTGTTACGCCGGTGAAGTTAAGGTAGCCTTCAGCCGGCGTAACAGTGGGTATTTACACCGGCCACAGGGGGAGTGCTCCTGAGCTAAGATGGCCGTACTTACGGCCAGCGGGCAAGCGTAGCTCTGGATCAGGCCCAAGGAACATTAGTAAAGGACTCTTTAGTTTAAACAAAGTCAGATGCCGTAAAATCAGATACCAATACAATAACCTTAATGCAGTCAAGGTAAGAATTACAGATGGGGGCCGTATTCAGAGATCCATTTTTTCGGGCAGTTCAGTGCTTATTTTTAGGTATGTTTAAACTGTGCATACGTAGTAACTTTTTTTTACGGAATTCACATAGACTATATGCACGGATGGACTTGTGAATCGCATGGTGGTACATACATCCAGATCTGCCACGTAAAAATACGCACGGAAGAATTAACATAAAAATGGGCGGGGGGGGCATTTAAATGATGAAAAGTGGGCGCGATTATCAAGATACGCATGGACAGAAGACATATACGCACGGAACAGCACAAGGAAAGTTACAGCTTGTCTATGGAGGCGTAAGTGTCAGAGAGCACAGATTAGCAAGGAGAGTGACTGGGGTTTTGGTGGGTGTCCCTTGCTTCGTTTGTGCATATATTTGCGGCCCGATCTAAACACGGAACTCTGAATACAGCTCGGGATGAGGTGATTTTAGGGCCAAGCAATGGCGCCAGTATCCCCAGTAAAGACACTCACATAGCCACTGCTAGGCAAAGATGTCCGTTCCTCTATCCCCAAGCGTAGTCCTTGAACACAGTCACCAAAAGTTATAGAAATAAATAAATTACTGCTCAGCAGATCTACAAAGCCAAAACACAGTTTTGTGACCACCGAACAGGATCCAAAAGAGTGTAGTTGCCAAATGTACGTAGCAAAATAATAAGAATAAATCTCCAAAGGTTGTATCCTGAGGTGAAGACTGCAGAAGGTGGAGTCCCGGCGTTCAGGGAAGCACCACAGAAAATCTGCAAATCCAAGTGTAGCGTTGCAAAGATGTTGCCATACCTTAGAATCAGATTAAGAAAAGTGCCTGCAGGTCTCAGTAACTAGTCTCTCTGGGACTTGCAGCCAGGCTAGAAGTTCATGGGGCTTTCAAGTTAATGTTCACCAAGAGGCACCTCTACAGAGGATCTCTGACTCGCCCTTCCTCATTCCAAGAAAAAGCATAAACTGCGATTATCCACAGAAGAAAAACTTCTAGGTCCTCTCCACATATTGACACTGTGATCCAAGCAAAAGCTAGGTCACTGTGATGCCGACGCCACTCTCTAGAGCCAAGGTCTCTGCTCAGAGGACTCAGACAGGAACCGTGCTACACTCCAGGGATGGGAGCAGGCTTTCGGAGAACAGGCACACCAATCATGGCCTGCCGGCAGGGCTGGACTCCAGGGTTTCAGCTGCCAATCGTCTGCTTCTACCAATACTATCACCACCAGGTAAAGCTAGATTTCAGCTTTGATTCCCTGGTGCTCCCAGTCGATAATATGGGCCAGAACTTAGTGGATTGTCTCTGATAGAAGCAGATGGCTTAGAGATAGATTAATACGCGACCATCATGGATGTCATATCATTTTTTTTACAAAATGGGTCATTCTGAAGACCTCAGTCACTTCAAGCGTGGCACTGTGCTAGGATGCCATCTTTCTAGTAAGACGGTTCCACGGTCAACTGTAAGTGATATTATTAGAAAGTGGAAGTGTTTAGGAAAAACAGCAGTTCAGCCACGAAATGGAAGACAATGTAAAATCTTAGAACGGGGACGGCTAATGCCAATGGTAAAAATTGCCACTACTTACTGATTCCATAGCTGAAGATTTCCAAACTTCCACTGGCATTAATGAAAGCACAAAAACTGGGTGGCGGGAGATTATATAGAATGTGTTTCCATGACAAAATCTCACGCCACCAATACCAAGTGTTTGATGAAGTGGTGTAAAGCACATTGACACTGGACTGTGGAACAGTCCATATTAAAGTATATGTATTTGAATACAATGGCCCAGATCCTAACCCATGCCCCCTGCACTCCCCACTCACGTTAGTAAAATATGGACACTTACGTGCGCCGACACATCACTACGTACGCCGGGCGCTACACTATGGTAGTAAGGTTGTTCACATGTGCACACCTTACAGGACAGGGTAATTACGTAATCCCCCTGTAGTATGTAAATGAGAATCTACCCCAGTGTCATTACAGTCCCTGTTTGTGTAATGGTCAGGCGTCTGAATACCTTTGTCTATAGAGTGTGTCTATCTATGTATCACATATCTGTATATCTATCTTTGTAACACACCTTTGTCATGAGTAGCACGCAGTTATGACAGTAGCTACATGTTTACAGCAAGGTCTTGGGGTGCCTCAAGATGAGTTTTCTAATTTTGAAAACATATAAGACCCAATTCCATGATCCTGACCTGACCTGAGTCCAGGGCCGGATTAATAATGGGGCTGATGGGACTACAGCCCTAGGCCTCCGTTGATAATCTGGCCCATTGGAAGACACAACAGCAGCCTGAGCGGCCGGCCAGGTTCCTGTATGTATGGCCAAAGTTGTTAGAAGTTGCAGGATGAGAGAGTGACAGAGCGTCCTGCACAGACTTAGACATCCAGATGCAGGACGCTCAGTCACTCACTCTCCCTGCAACTTCTGACAGCTTCCAGTGCACTCTCTAGTAAACCCGCAGGCTGACTGGGAAATGAGCACGTGACCTGCCTGATCTCCCAGTCAGCCGGCACGCCAAGAGGAGCGCGCTGAAGATCAAGCATGAAGAAACTTTTAGGAGATAAATATATATATACACTGCTCAAAAAAATAAAGGGAACACTAAAATAACACATCCTAGATCTGAATGAATGAAATATTCTTATTAAATACTTTGTTCTTTACATAGTTGAATGTGCTGACAACAAAATCACACAAAAATTATTAATGGAAATCAAATTTATTAACCCATGGAGGTCTGGATTTGGAGTCACCCTCAAAATTAAAGTGGAAAAACACATTACAGGCTGATCCAACTTTGATGTAATGTCCTTAAAACAAGTCAAAATGAGGCCCAGTAGTGTGTGTGGCCTCCACGTGCCTGTATGACCTCCCTACAGCGCCTGGGCATGCTCCTGATGAGGTGGCGGATGGTTTCCTGAGGGATCTCCTCCCAGACAGTCTGTGGTGCTCAATTGGATTCAGGTCTGGGGAAAGGGCGGGCCAGTCCATAGCATCAATGCCTTCGTCTTGCAGGAACTGCTGACACACTCCATCCATATGAGGTCTAGCATTGTCTTGCATTAGGAGGAACACAGGGCCAACCGCACCAGCATATGGTCTCACAAGGGGTCTTAGGATCTCATCTCGGTACCTAATAGCAGTCAGTCTACCTCTGGCGAGCACACAGAGGGCTGTTCGGCCCCCCAAGGAAATGCCATCCCACACCATTACATATTGGGTTGTTACGTATAAAAACTGATCCACGCATACACACACTATACATATAAATACCATTTACGTACCTGCCGTAGTTTTCTCAGACTTCTTGTGTCTCCCTTGTGGCGCACACACTGTCTGCCTCATGTTAGCCACTAATCCCTCACCCACAAACTACAGGGGGACAACACAGGAGGAGATCATGGGGAGGGGGGACAGCACAGGAGGAGATCATGGGGAAGGGGGACAACACAGGAGGACATCATGGGGAGGACAACAACACAGGAGGAGATGATGGGGAAGGGGGACAACGCAGGAGGAGATCATGGGGAGGGGGACAACACAGGAAGAGATCATGATGAGGGGAAGGAGAGATGATGGAGATAGAGCACTGACACAGGGGGAGGGGGAAATGACGATAATGGTATGGTGATGGAGGGGGAGATGATGAAGAGAACGAGGAGGGGGAACTGATGAAGAGGAGGGGAAAATAATGAAGGGGAAGGAGAAATGATAAAGAGAATGGGGAGATGATAAATGGGGAGGGGGAGATGATTAAGAGAAGGGGATAGAGAAATGATAAAGAGAATGGGGAAGATGATGAGAATGAGGAGATGATGAATGGGGAGGGGGTGATGATGAAGCGAATAAAGGGGGGTGTTTTTATTTTTCATAAGATATATTTTATTTTGCTTTTTGGAAAACCTGTTCTAGAACAGCCTACCACTGTGTTCCAGGTGAAATAACAGAAAGAGTACACCACTAATTTCTTAGCAGCCTATCATTGAGAGAGGGACGGTAAGTCTTATATTTGTCATTATGGTACATACTGTAGATTGTGTTGTATTAAAAGGTGGCTTTGTCCTGCCATCAATAATTTATAATAATTTATATGCAAATACTAGAGAGGGAGGTAAGTACCGTTTTAGAGAAGTTTATTTTTAATTGTTTGTAGGGACCTATCTGAATGAGGTAACCTTGCAGATGGGCAATTAAATTTTCATTAAAATGTGCACTAAGATCTGATTATATTTGTAAAGCTTTGATTGCTTAAAAAAACAAAAAAATCTTGATGTCTATTTTAATAAGTATTTCTGTCTTTTCCTAAATAGTTATCACGCTATTTTGAATCAAATATTTAAAAAATGGGACTGCTTGGTAATAATTTTGTCTTAGGGGTGCCTTGAAAAAATATGGAGATGCTAAGGGTGCCTTGAACTGGAAAAGTTTGGGAACCACTGGTATATATGTAGACAGATAAATATCCAGGTATATGGCTCTGTGTGCGTGTCTGTAGTTGTTTATAATTTATATATTATATAGCTGCATGTATGTTAATATATATTTTTATTTTATAT
>WWET01000186.1:70017-87428 GCA_011038615.1 Limnodynastes dumerilii | reverse complement strand
TATATATATATATATATATATATATATATATATATATATGGTACTGGATGGGTTATTATGTAGTGAGATAACCAGAATAGTGGTTCTGGTTATTAACTCGCTACAATGAGCATCACTAGTGAAATATTGGAATAAATTAATTGTTCTAAATTCAGGGCTGCTCCAATTATACGGTCCACTGTGCATCATTAAAGTAAAATATATAAAGGATAAAAGAAATGGTTTATATAAATGGTACTGACCTGTTTCATGCGCTTTCACCTGCTTCCCGACAATCTTGTTGCCTTGTGTAACAAAAGCTCTGTAGTCAATATCACTATCGTCATTACATCTATCACTTACTCTACCGAGGTACAAAGTTGTGGGAATCATTTGTACTGTAAAGTGAAGAAGGCATAGTTTAATATATCGGATGCCCTGTCATTTGAACAGACATTAATTATTACTAATCATCTGTAACTATGGTCTTAGGGCTGCATTCAGATGCATTTTCTTAACGCTTGGAATTATGGCGGTCTGCGCGGAAATTAAGCTGCCAAAACCCCGTCTTAAGTCACCTGTGCAGTGATCCATGTAAAATTGGTGTTGCCATGCTCTTTATGGAGTTTAGGCATGCTCTGTCGGAAGGATCTATAGGCGTATGAAACTTAAGTTCCGTACACCTGGAGATCCATTACGGAACATCTAGCATTCCCATGGACATTGCCAGATATTCATCCAAATCCCGCAAGCAGCTTGAATCCAGCCCGAAATCTGTAATAAACTTTCTAAATTGCATCAGTAGTGGACTTATGTATATAGGATCAGATTCAGAGTTTGAAATTAAGAGAGGAAAGTTACACCTGGGCAAAACCATGCTGATTTCAGGGGGAGTCAAATTACTTTTATTCTATGCATGCAGGAAGCATACTTTGCTTTTGCTTATTGCACACAGATACTGACCAGCTTCTGATACTAACCAGTAAATTAGACTTGGGTTGGCAAACATCTCCTCTCAACTATAATACTGTTAGCAACAGATAAGATATGACTCACCCTAAAATCAGCTTGGTTTTGCCCAAGTGTAACTTTCCTCTCTTATTTTCAAATTCCAATTCAAGTTAGGATAAAACAATGCATAATAAATGTGGCATATCATCTGATGGCATATTTTTACATGACTGCCTACGTTTTTCGGTTATAGTATAGATATGTTTGACAAAATCTTTAGAAACCTTTTTCTTTAAAATGATTGGGCCTGATCCAGACTTACGGCGGCCGTCAGCGTAAAATCGACATTTAGAACGTTCTGCGCATGCGTGTTCAGATGTTTTCCTGCGTAAATTCGTAGCTTCTTATGCGTGAATCGGGCGTCCGTACCATTTGCGTATAACTGCTAAAAGGGGCGTGCCAAAAAAACGATTACCGGAAATACGCTGGAGTTAGAAAATGTAGGCATGGAGAGGTATTTAAATCGTACAGTATGGGCTGGGTTACCTGGTTACGTTGCGGTAGTACGAACGGGCAGGCGACGTAATGCAGGGAAAGGTTTAGCCGGCGTAAGGAAATGAAAGTAAGGGGAGTGTAAAGTTTTTACGCTGAGCGGTAATACGCTCCGCACTCATTCGTAGGTCTGGATCAGGCCCATTATGTGCACAAATAAGGCTCCCTGTTAATTTGTACCAATTTATTCTAGCATAAGAGACATTTTTGTGGCATTTAATATGTGGTTGATTAAGAGATGAGTCCCTAGAAACGTTCAGTAAAGGGCGAGAAAGTAGTGAAAACAAAAGCGAGGGTGGAACTTATTGCTGTCATTAAGTGATGGATTTTCTTCTAGAGTGACATAGCTTTTGGACACTACCACCAGAAGATGCAAATACACAGGGGAGAAGTTTGGATAAATAATACTTAGTGGCTTTGGAGTTAAATAGCACCTCAAAGGGGAGGCCACTGGAAGTGGAGATAGATCATGAAAATTCTGTGTACCCTGACCTACCCAGAAGGGAATTTTGGGTCTCTTCCTACCAGGGGACATATCAGGTCTATGGTGCACATGTTTCACTGTTGCTTTGCCCAGTGGTGAATATATCTGTGACTAGTGTTAGTGTAATAGTTGAGATGTTTGTTGGGGATGTGTCTAAGGGACAGAATAAAACTTACCAGCACTAGCCATACACCCAACACATAGAAACGTAGACACATAGGGCCGTATTCACACCTAAGAAGCTTTGGCTTCTTAGATGCGTATATTTTCGAAATGACCAACCACGCATGTGTAGTAAGTCATTTACGCAATCTACGTACCGGTCAGGTATTTAAATTGTATCCATGCGGTCTTCATAGACCGCAGGGAGTAGTTTAGTAAGAAGGAAGCGTGCTAATGCCTCTTTGGGTAGTGTTTAGTTAGAAGTGGGAGGGGGAGGGATTTAGGTTAGGCAGAGGTAGACGGGGGAGAGGCAATGTCTGTGCGTAGTTTCCTTCTTAAGATGGAAACTATGCAGGCTAAGATAAGGTAGCCCTATGTCACTCTTAAGTGCCATAAGGTACCTAAAAATGGGTGCAGGAAGATGGGCAAGACGGGTAAATTAGGTGCGGATCTGTCGTGCGGTTCTGTCTGCACCTAACTCACTCTTAGGTGTGAATACGGCCCATAGAGAGTAATGACAGATAACAGCCACATTTATTTTAAACCATTCTGACACTAGACCCTATTGGACCCTAAATATAGTATAAGATTTAGAATATTCTATTATATATATATCCCATTATCTTCTACTGAAATAGCCTCTACCACCTCAGTTGTATGTGTCACAGTAAAACCTAAATTAGTCAGCAAAACCGTCCTAGAAATGAGGATCACTTATTACTTAATTTAAAAAAATGAAACAAGCAATAAACAGTTCTGACCTATATTTTTGAGCGATCTTAGGAGAGGAAGTTTCCAAATGATCATATTTTTTAGGGTTGCACAGTAGGGCACAGCTGAAATAAATGAATGCATATTCAGTGTTATTTCAATTATAAACAGAGACTAGTATCACTAATACATTCCTAGAGACAGTAGGTGTCTAGACATGTTTATGTTTTACTTCCTGGAGCTTTTTTCTTTTACAATTTTTTTTTTTCCCATAATGCATTTTTAAAAAAACATTTTGCCTTATTAAGTTTCAGATTTTCAAGAAAACAGAGCCGCACTCTCAGTAATAAATCAAAAGGTGTAACTGGAGTAAGCTAATAGCATATCCCAAAAGAATGTACCTATATATAAGTGTTTATATCCGTAATCCAACTATTTAGGTTTGTTGCTGTATTGAACAACCCCTATACATCCGGTGCTGCCCTCACTCATTAGGTAAGTACTTCAAAGAAAAGAGAAAAAATTATGAGTGAAAATGGGCGCACTCAATTGGCCGAAATTGCCCTAAATATTGGGCTAATAAAACTTAACATTTAATAATAACAATATAAATAAAATATGGTAAAAAAATAGGGATAAAAACAAGCGCTAAGATTAATAATCAGTGCCGCTGCTAGTCTCCCTCCAAGGGTCTACCACCCTAAAATTAGAACAATTATACAGAAAAAATGGAGGGGAATCAGCGCTGCACTGTCCTCCAATAAAATGTAGGCAATGAGCATAAATAATAAAAGCAAAAAAGGGTATATATCCACTTTTAGTGATAGATGTAAAAAGATGTGCAGCTTCTCCCTAGACTCGCTCCAAGGAAAAAGATAGTGACAAGATGTAGAGAATAATTAATAACAACGTTTATTCTTACAAATAAAAGGACACCATGTCCTAAAACAGGGGTCCTCAAACTACGGCCCGCGGGCCACATGCGGCCCGCTGAGCGCATTTATATGGCCCGCCGGGTGTTTTGCAGGGGGGTGGAGACTTCTCTTAGAAGCCTGCCCCCCCCCCCCCCCCGCGCTGCAGAGCTGGTTGTGGCTGGGGATGCCGCTGCGCTCACTGCAGCGCATCCCCGGCCACTTTCCCTGTAGTCCCGCCGCTGCTCTTCTCCTGTGCGGCGGGACGCAGGCTCTATGACGTTGCGTGACCTGGGGTCACTGCAGTGAGCGCAGCGGCATCCCCGGCCACAAACAGCTCTGCAGCGCGGGGGGGTGCAGGCTTCTAAGAGAAGTCTCCACCCCCCTGCAAAAAGGGGTGGAGCCTACAGACACCGGGGCCCACCGGGGATTTCCCCGGCTCCCTGGTGGGCCAGTCCGACGCTGTGCGAGGGTTGTATCTATGATGCAATGCAAATCAGATCTTACCCAGTTTAGTAGAAAGAACTGCTGATATTGTCAAACAACACAATCTTGATTCATTATATCATGGTTTAAGCAAAAGAGGTATGGAGACAAGGGGCCTGATTCAGACTTAAGAATGTACAGAGGGGGGCGTGGTTTTGACACTGAGGAGAGTGGACGTGCCACTGCTGACCTCCTCATTTATACCGCTATTTTGGTCTTTTTCCCAGTTCCAAAGGTGGCTTAAATTCTTCAGGGGACCTCCACTCCGATTGGGCTGCTTATTTTTCACTCCCAGTGCCCGGACATGACATCGGTCTTACTGTCCCCCCGGGGGAGCCAGGCTGCATTGGTCCTGTTAGGCCTGATAGGCCTCAAGCTCTACTATACTCTACTCTCCAGAGTAGTTCCCAGGGAGAGAATCGCACCCGCATCCTCCGCTTTACCGGTTCAAGTGAAAACCTACTCCGCGGCAACCGTTTGGATCTGTGGGGAGCCGAGGTGCAGGGTGTACACTGCAGAGGGGTGAATCTTGCCTACCACATGGAGTGAGGAGTCGGCGTCTAATCCCCCCGCGTCCCTCTCTGTATCTGACATTCTTTCCTGCATCGAGTGACACAGTTGGCTGGAACTTCCCTTAGCCGCATCTCCGGTCAACCCTTGTCATGGGTTCAGTTTCAAGGGGGGCCATGTGTATGGGCCTAACCATTTAGTATACCAGCACGGTTGTAGGATTTTTAGAGGACACAGGCCCTTTTCCTGCTTACCTGCTGTGTGTGCACAGCCAGTTAAAATTCATGCTTATGAGCTCCCAGCACCAAGGTTCGTTCTGCAGCTTTATCAGCCTAGATATCCAGGTAGATCAGCCTGACAACCACCTAGGCCTCCCCTCTCTCCCCTCCAGCTCAAGTTACCACTATACTAATAGAGGGCACATACATCCAAGAGCACAGGGTCTCCCTGCGTACCAAGGCCCACACCAACCCTGAATCACACTTAGGCATAGGCCTGAGTTATCCCTGTTGGCCAGGAAGGTCCCTATACAAGGACATTAAAGCATAAGTATATCTGCTACACTCCCCTGGACCCACTGTTACACTGCATCAGGAAAAGGTCTTTCCCTTTGGCCAGGTGTGTTTTCCCTCTGTATGTACACGCAGTGACCCCAAGCACCTGCTGTGTTCCGTAAGCTTTCTGGACCAAGCTACCCAGTACACTTTCAGCAATCTATTAGTCCCTCCAGTTCTGCTTTTATTATTGCCGATATCATCTTGATGTATTAAAAATACTTCTAGATCCCCCATTGGAACCGACTATATTGCTGTAATACAATCTGGAACATTTTACATACCGTTATACCTACTCTTTTATACACCATGAGCACACAGAAAACCCCTGCGAGGGGGCGGAGAGCTGGAAATGTCGAAATCACTCAACACTTCCCTAAACAGGACAAAACTTTAACTCAGATATCTCCTCCGTCTCCACTAAACGATTCTTCGGAGCAGGATCTGGATCTTGACGCAACTCCGTCCACAAAAGCGGACATTTGATCCCTCCAAACGCTAATTCCCGATCTAAAAACCTCCTTTGCGGCTTTTTACTATAGCCCTCCCCTCCAACGGTCTGAGGGACAGTGAACTGGCCCCCTGTTTAAAAAGTTTGAGGACCCCTGTCCTAAAAACTAGTCACCAAACAACAACAGAGGAATTTGTTCATAGTTTTTGTTTTTACTATAGTCCGGCCCTCCAACGGTCTGAGGGACAGTGAACTGGCCCCCTGTTTAAAAAGTTTGAGGACCCCTGTCCTAAAAACTAGTCACCAATGTAAACAACAACAACTGTAACATCAAAAATAACAAGTGTAATCAGCAGTACCCGGGGAGTAGAGTTTCAACGGGGTGGCACGCAGAGTAGTGTCTGACAGATGGCATCCCGGGAAGGTCTCGGCTCTACCTCGCAAGTCTCTCTGTTTAGTTCAAACTCTCCGTGGTCTGCTGTATGTGCTGTTCCACTGACGCGTTTCGGGCGCGAACCGCCCTTTTTCAAAGTGGAGTGCAGCCTTCTGATCTTCTTCTAAATATCTGATCGGTGTCACTGGTGGACCAATCACTATGCTTCTATGCTAATTGCCTACATGCGTTCCTTTATTTACTTTACATCGTGCACAGAAATATAAAATGCAATTTAAAAACACTGTCAGCCTTTTTGTATAGAAGAATCAGCATTCTTTAAATCTGTATACAGATACTTATGCCGCATTTCTATAGGAGGCTTTAACAATATCGGAGTGGCTGACAGACATATGTCAGTTGATGTACTCTCTTTCTATATGGCTCCTATAGACCCTATATCTAGCTAACAGGATGCATACATATAGATAATAATTGCTATGCCAAATAATGTAGCTAAATATAATAATACGTGCAATGGATACCAATTAAAAAGTGTGTGACATATGTTCTAAAAAAGCCACCAAAAATTAAAACAACAATTGGAATAAAAATAAATAGGTACAAATAGACACATAATCAGTTATAAAGAACTCCAGAATAAAATAAGTCGTTAAAATCGAATAATACCACAATAAATACCGATAATAACATATCAATATATAAACTAGACAAATATATGTATATGACAAGATTATTTAACATTTTATACTTCCATATTAATAACTCTATTTATAAAATCAGGCTTTGTGCCTATATTTAACATTTTATACTTCCATATTAATAACCCTAGGCTTTGTGCCTGATTTTATAAATAGGGTTATTAATATGGAAGTATAAAATGTTAAATAATTTTATATATTTTATATCTTGTCATATAAATCGTACGGCAAACATAGTTCTGGATCTACCCCTTGGTGTGTGCAGGCACACTTCTCCCTAGACACAAAGCTTACTCACTTTGCATGTGTAAAATGTGTAATGGGTGTTGGTCTGCAAAAATTATTATTTTTTTTTTAAACAATACTGACCCTAGAAGGTATTGGATCCTAAACGTAGTTTTAGATTTAGAATATCCTTATATTTATCGCAATCATTTTAAAATTCTTCTACTGTGTCAGCCTCCACCACCTCAGATGTGTCAAAGTAAAACCTACACTAGTCAGCAAAACCGTCCTAGGAATGACAATTACCATGCAACAGATTACTATTTACAAACAAATGCATTAAACCGCAATCAGTTCTGACCTTTCATTTCTGTGTTCTTGCTTTTTGGACATAGTAGATCATTTGTATCATCGTTTGAATTTGATGTTTCGATGGGTGAACGTTGGATATAAATTGTCAGTGAGATCTCATTTTTAGGGAATGCATAGTGTGGCATATCTGAAATAAATGAATGCTTAATCATTGCTATTTTAATAAGAAACAGAGACATTTAATAATATTCCATGTCTAGAGACAATACGGTCTGATCTGTACATGTTTATATTTTGCTTCCTGGAGGTTGTTTTTTTTTTTTTTTTACAGTATTTCCTGTTTGCTATTATAAAAGGTTCTCTTTTTCTTTAGAACTATTTGTTTTCTTTGAAAATTGACTTTTGTTTTGTCTAAATATCATTGAATAATGTTTGTAATGGATATACTCTTCTGTGGTGCTCTGTACTAATTTACCAGATCTTCCACTTTTCCCTCTCTTGCTCTTTCTCACAGGGAATGACAGGGTATGACAAGGCTCTCTCATCCTCCCTTGGTTTTAATTTGCAATATCTACAGTATGTTAATGACACTCTAAGCTAACTTTCTTTTCTTAGAGCTCCTTTTTATATTAATAGGGATTCTAGCAGTAATTATGCAGTGAACCTGGCTAGTAGAAAATGTATATTTATTAATAATTACCATTTCAGTGAAGTCCGATGGTGAGATGCGAGCCAGATGCCATCTTCTGAAAATTTTGCAGATTTCTAAAGTCCTAGAAGTTTTTGGGTCCCTTGTGTGCTAGAGGCTTTCCATCTGCTCGCACTTGTACTCCGTTGCCATCCACTCTACACTCTGCTCAGAGCTTTCCATCTACACACACCCATTCTCAGTATCATGTACTGCTGTGTGCTTATGTCTTCCATCTGCTTGCACTGTCTGCTTGTGTGCTTTGAAGTTCTATCTACTCGCTCTATACTCTCGAGCCCTGTCATCTGTCTACCTGTGTGTTTGCTCTTCATTACTTATTCTGTTTGTGAAGTGTTCTATCTCTTCTGTTTCTGTGTGCTTTGAGTGTTCCATCATACTTCACTATCTTGTGGAGTACTGTAACCTCATCTAGCTAGCTCAGTGTCCCCATGTATTCAGGATTTACTCTGGTTCAGGGGATTGTTGGATCAGGTTACCATTAAGAGTTATCACTGATGGCCTTGATCTGCTAGGAGCCCACAGCCAGGTCTGCCATACCACGAGTGGCTCAAGTAAATACTAGATTCCTAGTTAGACTTTGCAGTGTGCCCCCTCTTAGCAATTGCTAGAAGCATGTTTGGGAATTATGGAGGCTGGTCTGAAGATCCCCAAAGGACTGTGAAGGAAGATAGATTTGCATGCAACCTAGCCTAAACGATTGGAGAACTGCCCTGATTTTAGGGGGATATATCAATTTGTCAAAATTGCAATAAATATCGGAACAGTCTGTAAAATTCTATCTGAAGTGACTCAATAACACTGTGATTGTCACAAAGTACGCGGCAGAAGACACCGCACTTACCCGTTCCTCGGACCGCCGGCGGCATCTTCACTTCAGTGTCAGAGACTGTCACTAGCTCAGTGACAGCCTCTATACTCACCATCTGCGGCACGAAGTCCCTGGTCGGCGTCCCACGTGGAATCTGGCGCCGGAGCTCCGGTGCATGGGCGCCGCCATGCTAGATCAGTCAGATGACGCCGCTTCACCAATAGGAGGTAGGGGCTGGAGTTCTCCAACCAATCAGCGCCACGGGCGGCCTATTTAAACCCTGGCTGTTCGGACACTCATTGCCAGAACAACTAGGTCTTCTAGGCGCCTGGTACCATCGATCCAGCTCTGCCTTGATCCAGCTCCAGCCTTGATCCAGCTCCAGCTCCAGCCTTGATCCAGCTCCAGCTTTGCCTTGATCCAGCTCCAGCTTTGATCCAGCTCCAGCTCCAGCCTTGATCCAGCTCCAGCTTTGCCTTGATTCCAGCTCCAGCTCCAGCCTTGATCCAGCTCCAGCTCCAGCCTTGATCCAGCTCCAGCTCCAGCCTTGATTGATCCAGCTCCAGCTCTGCCTTGATCCAGCTCCAGCTCTGCCTTGATCCAGCTCCAGCTCTGCCTTGATCCAGCTCCAGCTCTGCCTTGATCCAGCTCCAGCTCTGCCTTGATCAAGCTCCAGCTCTGCCTTGATCCAGCTCCAGCTCTGCTTTGATCCAGCTCCAGCTCTGCTTTGATCCAGCTCCAGCTACAGCCTTGATCCAGCACCAGCTCTGATCCAGCTACTGCTTTGATCCAGCTCCAGCTCTGCTTTGATCCAGCTCCAGCTACAGCCTTGATCCAGCACCAGCTCTGATCCAGCTACAGCCTTGATCCAGCTACAGCCTTGATCCAGCTCAGCATCATCATGCCAGCTCTGCATCATTGCCCCAGCTCAGCATCATCGCGCCAGCTCTGCATCACTGCCCCAGCTCAGCATCATTGCTCCAGCTCAGCATCATTGCTCCAGCTCAGCATCATTGCTCCAGCTCAGCATCATTGCTCCAGCTCAGCATCATTGCTCCAGCTCAGCATCATTGCTCCAGCTCAGCATCATTGCTCCAGCTCAGCATCATTGCTCCAGCTCAGCATCATTGCTCCAGCTCAGCATCATTGCTCCAGCTCAGCATCATTGCTCCAGCTCAGCATCATTGCTCCAGCTCAGCATCATTGCTCCAGCTCAGCATCATTGCTCCAGCTCAGCATCATTGCTCCAGCTCAGCATCATTGCTCCAGCTCAGCATCATTGCTCCAGCTCAGCATCATTGCTCCAGCTCAGCATCATTGCTCCAGCTCAGCATCATTGCTCCAGCTCAGCATCATTGCTCCAGCTCAGCATCATTGCTCCAGCTCAGCATCATTGCTCCAGCTCAGCATCATTGCTCCAGCTCAGCATCATTGCTCCAGCTCAGCATCATTGCTCCAGCTCAGCATCATTGCTCCAGCTCAGCATCATTGCTCCAGCTCAGCATCATTGCTCCAGCTCAGCATCATTGCTCCAGCTCAGCATCATTGCTCCAGCTCAGCATCATTGCTCCAGCTCAGCATCATTGCTCCAGCTCAGCATCATTGCTCCAGCTCAGCATCATTGCTCCAGCTCAGCATCATTGCTCCAGCTCAGCATCATTGCTCCAGCTCAGCATTGTCTTAAGCCTGTCTCACAGCCTCAGTTGTGCTAAAAGGACTCTTTACCTTGCTTCTGCTACCACATTGCCTCATTCCAGTTTACTGCACCCACTGTATGCACCACTCATATATTAAACCAGCCAGCTTCCATTTTACGCCTGTCTCTCTGTCTCATTCCCTGGAACCCGGGACCGATTCCCCCAAACCCCTGAACGTGACAGTGATGGTTTTAGTTTATTTCCGCTCAAAAGAGATAACAGTGCAGATGGTCATGTATATTGGTCATTACATTGTTACAATATGCAATTAGTAAATTCTTAATCACAGCACTGTGAGCTTGGCACCTAAGGAAAGATGGACATCTGTACAAACCATTAAGCAGAAGCAGTTTGTCTTTCTGTGAATTCATTAACCATGGGAGGGTACACATCACTCACAGCAGAAAACAGGAGATAATTCCTCGTGGCAGAAGCAGCTACTACAAAAATACTTTTCAAATTTACCACCTTTGACCCCTTTGGTTTACCTGTTTCTTGGACTATGATTCCCATATGTTTTCCATAGATATCCAGCCCCTTTTCCATGTATAAAACTGAGGATATCCATGAGACAATCTAGCATGGACTGATGATTTGCTTGGTTCTGTGATGCTGATTTAACTGAATATATGATTCTCTCTTTTTTTCTATCTCTCTCTATATTGCTGTGTTCTTTGTAATATTGTAATTGTATTTTGTTGTGTTTGTGTTGCATGTGCAGTGTTTGGTTTTGGGTTGGTTATTCCGTTTGCACCTGCTATCCTATTTAGTTCTGATCTCTGCTGCCATGTATCTGTATGTATTTTTAAGTCATTCTTCTCCTCACCCTTATACGCATGCACAATAGTGTCCAAATCTTGGCAACGCTACTACGTATGCACATGGGGTGAGAGCAGATATGCAGCCTCATGGAATATGGTGGTGGGTCCCTCCTCCGCTACCTAGCCACATCCGGCTCTGTTGCTAGGTAGCGGAGGAGGAAGCTGAAAAGATATGACGGGAATAATATGGGGGGCTAAAGACATATTGGGGAATAGTGGGGAGGCAGGAGATACATGATAGGGAATACTGAGAGCTGGAGAGACATGATGGGGAATAATGGGATCTGGAGAGAAATGATGGGGAATACTGGGAGCTGGAGAGAAATGATGGGGAATACTGGGAGCTGGAGACACATTAATTGTGAACACTGGGAAGCTGCAGAGACATGAATGGGGAAAACTGGGGAGGCTGGAGACACATGATGGGGAATACTGGGAGCTGGAGAGACATCATTGGAAATGTTGGGAGGCTGGAGAGAAATGAATTGGAAATACTGGGAGGCTGGAGAGACATGAATGGGGAAAACATTTTCCTGTCATTTTGATGGCTTTTTACTAGTTGTTACTCTTTTGCAGTCTTAAGTAGTTGGATCATTTATTTCTGCTTTAACAAGTTATGTGCTGCACATGTTTTACTGCTGCTATGCCCAGTAGTGAATATGATTTTTTTGACTGTTGTCAGTGTCATTGGGCTGGACCCAGACTTAAGAAGGAGCTTGAAATTAAGGGCTGGATCCAGACTTAAGTAAGTGCTTGCAATTAGTTACTCCTGGGCTAAACCATGTTGAGTCAAGTTTATTGTATTCTTTGCATGCAAGGATATATCTTTGAATTGCTTACTGCAAACGGATACTGAACAGCGTTACTATCACACTGTTATTTAGACTTGATAGGAAACATCACCTCTCAACTCTAATACTGTTTGCAACAGATGAAATATGACTCCCCTGCAATCAACATGGTTTAGCCCAGGAGTAACTAATTTCAAGCACTTACTTAATTCTGGATCCAGCCCTAAGAGAGAAAGGTTACACCTGGTCAAAACCATGTTGATTGCATGAAACGCTAATGTGCGTAGCGTATTTACGCCGGCGTACCTACAATGCACTTCCCTCGGCACTCCCCTTGGTCGTACTTAGTTTTGTCTTCTTACGCCCAGCAAACCTACCCTAACTTTTCTGATCATAACCGCAGGCGTCCGTAAGCTCATGTTACGACGCTTAGCACCCCCATACTGTACTATTTAATTGCCTCACCCCACCCTCAGTGCGTATTTACAAATTTCCTATGGCAGACGTGTTACGATCAAGGCTCATACGCTCAGAGTTTCATAGCATAACATCTGCCCCATGCATGCACAGAATGTACAAATGGCTGTCTTTACGCTTACGATCATCGTAAAAATGCACCCGAGTGTAGGTCTGGATCAGTCCCTTAATTACAAGCTCCTTCTTAAGTCTGGATCCAGGCCATTGTGTGGATGTTTGTTGGGAATGTAGCTAACAGACAGAATAAAACTTTCCAGCACTAGCCATACACCCAAAACATGGAAACTTAGACAGTGACAGTAGATAAAAGCTATTATTTTTAAACTATACTGACCACAGACCCTATTGAACCCTAAATATAGTTTAAGATTTAGGATATCCTTATATCTATCCCAAGTATTTTAAATTCTTCTTTTGTATTAGCCTCTACCACCTCAGATATATGTGTCAAAGTAAAACCTTCTCAAGTCCGCAAAACCATCATTGGAATAAGGATGACCTTGCAACATATTTCTATTTACATAAAAATGAATTAAACAGTAATCATTTCTGACCTCTCATTTTTCTGTTGTTTTTGTTTTGTTGGTAGTTTGTCATATCTGAAATAAATGAATGCATATTTAGTGTTATTTTAATAAGAAACAGAGACTAATCATATCATTCCGAGGGCTAGATTTACTAAATTACAGAAAATAAAAAGTAGAGATGTTGCCCATAGCAACCAATAAGATACTAGCTGGCATTTTTTAGTATGTAGTTGAAAAATGGGAACTGGAATCTGATTGGTTGCTATGGGAAACATCTCCACATTTCTTTTCTGCAGTTTAGTAAAACTAGTCCCATGTCTAGAGACAATAGGGTCTGTACATGTTTATATTTTGCTTTCTGGAGAATATGATATATTACAGTATGGCTTTTTTCCATAATGTTTTTTTCTGTTTAATATTATTTCATATTTTTTTCTCTCTTTAGAACAATTTGCTTTCTATAAAAACTGTCGCTGTTTTGTCTAAATATCATTCAATACATTTTGAAATGACTAAACCCTCCTGTGGTGCTTTGTACCAGCTTGTCAGGAACCCAAACCTAGAGTAGAGTAGAGACAAGAGGTTTATTTTTTTTGTACCCATGTGTTATCGGGACCTGTATTACAGCTGCCTGCGTTGTTTAAACCTACTTGCTATCCATTTCTGGATAATAGAGCCCAGCACAGGGGGTTTTTTAAATTGAACAAAGATATTTTTAAAGAGAATTGTTTTATATGTCATTTTTATTGGAAATATTCATATGGAATAAAACGTGAAAGAAGCAAAGTGGTTTCCTGGTCTACTCTTCCCAGTGGGAGCTCTCACAATTTACATAAATGTATAAAGCCGGAGGGGCTGAAATGTGATTAGACCTCTATTGGTATTAATATATGAATATAGTCAAAACATTCTACACAAAGGAGTTGTGTACTTTTTCTACTGGCTGAAAATTTTGATACATGCTGAAAGTTTGAATCAGATGATAATCTTCTGGGACTAAATCAGATAATAACAATAAAGACATTGTAAATTGGTATGCATAGAGCCCAAGAGGCATCTTAGATCTATATATGAAACTACTCATTTATTCATAACAAAACAAGGAAAGTATCTTGATTATTATCGATAACTTTAATGTAGATATGGCAAAGAACTTGTACATAGAAAGGAGCACAGTTTCATCTCTATATTGTCCAATATATTACTGCAGGGTAATATCTATTTTTTAGTTTTTGGCCTCTTGAGGATGTAAGATAGGAACCCCTTTAGGCATTGTCCATGCTTTTTTTGTATGAAAAAAAAGATGCCAGAACTCACATCAACTCACACACGATCAATTATAAGCCGAGCAGTGCCATTACAACCAGCGTGGATGAAGTACGCATGCAGTGCCAACTCGGGTCTGCACTTTAGCTCCCTGTCACCTCATGCTGTGTTGACCAGCTTCCATCCAGTCTACTGCTACATGGCAAGAAGTCTCATGTCCTAACTGCCTTTGTGGACTCTGAGGCTGAGGGCAATTTCTTGTCCGCTTGAAATCATACCTAAGCTAGCCCTAACTACTAAATATTGACAGCAGCTGAAATGGGTTCAAACCATAGCATTTGTCAAATGAACCCCTCCATCTTCGAGTAGGTGCACTGCACACAGAAAAAATAAATGTTGCCTTAGCTTATTCGTTCATTTGTCCTGGGTTTACCCTGGTTGAAGCTACATTCTCCTACCATGGACTGGGATACATTTCAGGTGTTATCCTGGGGTACTGTCACAAGTCCTGCCTGCTTTTTGTCACTTTGGCTCCAGTGTCCAGTCCTGTATCTCCAGTATATGACAATCCTCTTCCCAGTCTACCTTCTCATTATGCTCAGTTCACCAACATCTTTTCCAAAAAGAAGAGGCTGAAACACTTCTTCATCAATTAGACTGCTCCACAGATCTGCTACCAGGGAAGATTCACCCAAGGGGTTAAACCTATCACCTGTCCGTTCCTAAGACCAAGCCTATGTCTACCTATATTCAAGAGAACCTTATTACTTTATTTTTTTTAAAAATCAAATAAACAGTAATCAGTTCTGACCTTTATTTTCTCTGTTGTTTTCTAGACATATAAGCCCATTTGTAGCAATGTCTGAAGATTTTGTTTTGTTGGGCAAATGTTGGATATAAGGAGTGCAAGGGAATCGAGTTGCAGAGGTCTTGTAATATGCCTTATCTGAAATAAATGAATGCATATTAGTGTTATTTTAATAATGAACAGAGACACTAGTATCTATACATGTTTATATTTTCCTTGCATGTGTTTTTCACAATGTTTTTCTATTATTTCATTTTATCTTTCTTTTTTTTTTTTAATACATATTGCTTTCTTTTAAAAATGATGCTGTTTTGTCTGAACACCATCGAAAACATCATTGAATAGAGTTTGTAATGGCTAAACCAATGCCTATTACTTTGTACCAATTTAGCAGATTTTCCTCTTCTCCCTTTCTTGGTTTATCTGGCAGGGTATGACAAGAGTATGACAAGATACTGGTCTCTCTCTCGTCATCCCTTTGTACCTCCTCCCTTGGATTCAGTTTTCAATGCCATGTCTATGTTAATGACACTCTAATCCACCTTTTTATTTTCTTAAAACTTTATTTACTATTATAACTATTCTAGCAGAATTATGCAGTGAGTCTGGCTAGCATAAAACTAATATTTACTTATACTCATGATTCCAGCAAAGTGTCATGCTCTCAGACTTTTACCGGTCTTGAGTGTGTGTTCAGAGTGGCTTTTTTTGGATTTATTATAGCTTTAAGTTCCAACGGGAAAAATATTGTTTATGTGCAGTGTGGACCGGATTCACACTTCAGAAACTTCTGCTTCTCAAGTGCAGAAAAATAGAAAATTACTTACCACGAGTTGTCATTTATGCAATCTACTTACCACTTATGCACATAGATGGAGAATGTGTGGTCTTTAAAGAGGTATGAAGCATGTATTATACTAATCATTTTCTCACCTGTTGACACCACTGACCATGAAGCAGTCACTTCATGGTGTGTTTGAAAATTAGACAATGGAAAATATAGACAATAGACAATGTAGTCAATAGATTGTAGGGGCTAGATTTACTAAGCTATGGGAAAGGGAAAAGTGGAAATATTGCCCATAGCAACCAATCAGATTCTAGTTGACATTCTCGGGTTGCCGATAGGAAAATGAGAGCTAGAATTTGATTGGTGGCTACTTTTCCTTTCCTGCAGCTTAGTAAATCTAGCTCGAGTTAATGCAAGTAAAAGCTATTTTCATGTTAACAAAAAGGGAAACTAAATGGCATTATACTAGTGTAATGTCTTAGGGATATCAGGGAGCTTCTTACAACACAACATACCAATCCATACAATCATTCATCTGCATTTCCGTCTCTCCAAAATGCTTATGCTGAAAACCAACCACATAACAACTTTTAAGTTAATTTCAGGCACAGATGTATCAAAATAATCCTTTTGGGGCAATTATGCCATACAGTTAAAATGATAAATAATAGACAATAGATGTTAGAAACAATAGATTGTAGTTACATCAAGTAAAAGCTACATGTAAGTAAAAGGATGGATAAAGTAGTCCCTGTTATAATAGAAGAGTTGATTATCAACCTGCAATCCCAGGCCATGATAAGGGATTGGAGCTTGAATAACAGGGTAATAGTAGTTACACTAATACAGCAAGGAGGGCAAAACTCATAATGAAATGTGGTGCGAGAAATTGTCCTTGAGCCCTCCCGCCAACCCTAACATTAGACATGCACAGTTTAACAAACCAAGCACTTCAGCGACAGGGATACTTCTGTGACAGAAGTGCTTGGTCTGTTCAGGTTCCATATAAAAATACACTTAAAAAAATAGATAAATAAAAATAAAAAGGATACATTTTGGGTAATTTGTCTAAAGCAAAAGGTTTAAGTTGTCATCTATCTTCTCCTCCTGCTCATCACCCTCTTTACTATTGTTTATATCATCATTGCACAATATTTGCTCTTCCCCACTGGAATCCATCATGACAATGGGCCGGATCCAGAACTACGTCCGTTCTCCATAGACGGACGTAGTTCAATAAACAGTAGCTACTGCGCATGCATAGTAGCTATTGTACGTAATCTGCGTATCGTTTCAATACGTAGATTGCGTATATGCGGTCTAAAAGACTGCAT
>WWET01000186.1:52736-68713 GCA_011038615.1 Limnodynastes dumerilii | reverse complement strand
CCCGGGTATACCATCTTGTGGCAATAGCGTCTTCTCTTCTGTTCCACTGCTTCCTGGTATGACGTTTTTGATCCTTGTTTTATGTAAAAATGTGGAATGTAATTTAATAAAAGTGTTTTTCTTTTATTCCTATGTCCGTGATTTATGGAATGGATATGGTCCTCTGAGGAATCTACTACAACACCACCATTGATACCTATTTAGACTTTATTTATTCATTTACATATCCGAGGTTTTCTAGGATCTACAGGCTTCAGGGGTTCTCAGTATTGATATATTCACCTATTTGTTGATATATTTACTTACCTGCTTAGAGTCTGACACTCCCCCCACCGTTGTGAAATACTCAGCGCCGCATATCTACCAATATATATCTTTGGATTAAGAACTTGCCTGAACTTGCTGCAAATGACGTAACAGGGAGGAAGTGTTTAGATGATTAACATTCTTGCCTCTCTTTTAATTGCTTACTGCACACAGATACTGACCAGCTTTACATTTACACTGTAATTTATACTTGGGATAGGAAACATCACCTCTCAACTCTAATACTGTTTGCAACAGATGAAATATGACTCCCCTGCAATCATGGTTTAGCCCAGGAGTAACTTTCCTCTCCTAGGACCTGATTCACAACTAAGTAAGAACAGGATTTAATTGCATATATTTAAGAATAGTGAGCATGCCCAGATCTCAAAACTACACACAAACTATGTAAGAAGGATTCACAGATAAGAACGGCTACTTAGCAATGCTTCATGCTTAGGAACATAATGACTTCCCAATGTGTGGCTAGAGGGGCAAGATTCTTAATGCAAATGAGCAGCATTTGGGCTACTAATGTACAGTATGGGCGCTTCTCGAGACTTAAGAATGAGTCACAGTTAAGAAGGCCTTGAGCAGAGTAAAAAACACACGGTAAGATAAGAATGCCACCTACCATTCTTAAGTTGACATATACATGGTTAACAGACAACCAAACCTCATATGCTTTTCTGTTTGTTCAGCACACAACTGCTGTGTAATTATAACTGGCGTTTGAGCCCATTTGCAAAGAGGTCATCTTAGATTTGGTACTTACAAATGGTGACAGAATCTCAGAAGTAAGGGTGAGAACCTAGGATCCAGTGACCATCAAGCAGTATGGTTTAGTATAATGACTGTGCCACACAAAAACCAGGGTGCTAGACTTTAGGAAGGCGGATTTTGTGGAAATGGGGAAATGTGTAAGTGATTCTTTGGCGGAGTGGAGGCATATGAAAGGGGTACAGGAGAAGTGGGGAAATTTAAAAATGAATTATTAACAGCAACGGACCTTTGTATAAGAAAGGTTAAGAAAACCCTCAGAAAAAGAAGTAGCGACTATAGTGAAAACAAAAAAAATGTCTTTTTAAGATGGAAGTAGGGAAGAAGCATCAAACTACCATGTACAGTATCTTAAATCCAGTAACTTACAGGATCCCAAGCAGCATGAATTCACTGGGGGAAGATCATGTCAAACAAATATTATTGAATTTTTTGACTGGGGCAGTAAAGTATTAGATAAAGGGGGAGTTGTAGACATAACTGATCTAGATTTTAGTAAGGCTTGTGCCACATTGCAGATGGTTAAATAAGCTGTAAACTTTGGGATTGGACTTAAAGATAGTTGAATGGATACAATCTTGGTTACAGGATAGACAACAAAGGGTTGTAGTAAATGGAATCTCTTCTGGGGATGGTAAGGTAACCAGTGGAGTACCCCAGGGTTCTGTACTTGGACCAGTACTATTTAATATCTTTATAGGTGATATTGCCTATGGTGTCGAGGGGAAAATATGCCTTTTTGCAGATGACATAAATATATGTAACAGGTTAGACATGCCAGGAGGAGTACAGAAAATGAGGGATAATCTAGGTAGACTGGAGGAATGTTGAAGAGTGTGACAACTGCAGTTTAATGCCAAAAAGTGCAAAATTATGCACTTGGGGCACAAAAACCCAAAAGCTAAGTATATCATTAATGGCACTCCATTAGAAACTACTGAGGAGGAAAGGAATCTAGGAGTCATTATTTCATGTGACTTAAAAGGTAGCCAAGCAATATAACAAGGCAATGAGAAAGGCAAGTCAGATGCTTGGTTGCATAGGGAGAGGAATTAGTAGCAGAAAGAGGGAAGTAGTGATGCCTCTCTATAGATTGTTGGTACAACCTCACCTAGAATACTGTGTTCAGTTCTGGAGGCCATATCTCCAGAAACATAAATACATTAGAGACTGTGCAAAGAAGAGCAACTAAAATGGTCCATACAGAAACGAACTAATGAAGGAAGAGAATATCCTACAGAAAAAAACTAAAATGGTCCATGGCCTGTGTCACAAAACATACCAAGAGGCTAGAGGAACTAAACATGTATACCTTGGAGCAGAGAAGGGAGAGGGGGGATATGAAAGCAGCTTTCAAATATATCAATGGTTGTGAATGGCTAGAGGAGGGTGCCATTTTTCAAAGGAAGAGGTGTAATAGAACACGAGGGTATGAATATAAACTGGAGGGTGGTAGATTCAAAGGAAATGTGCAGAAAAATTCCTTCACTGAAAGGGTGATGGATAAGTGGAATAGCCTCCCATCTGAGGTGGTTGATGTAACACAGTAGAACAGTATAAACATGCTTGGGATAAATATAAGGATATCCTAAATCTTAAACTAAATTGAGGGTAAATAGGGTCTAGGGTCAGTATAGTTTTCAATAAACAACTGGGCAGACGGGATGGGCCACGTGGCTCTTATCTGCCGTCACTTTCTATGTTTCTATAATGCATGCATGTGTTTACTTTGACTGAAACAGTTAGTCTTATCTTTTAAAACTGCTGTTAAGTCACTATTTTGTGTCTGTTACTGATTATTTACATTTGTTTGCAGTTTGTGCATAATTTCATTGTTTTTTTGTAAATATTTTTTTATTTAACTTGTTTCATGTTTGCATTGTTTGTGTGTGACCTTGATATTAAAATTTTGTCTCATTTATGTAGATATTTATTATTTTGATATTTATGGACTGAAACCTGACCTGATAACGTCAGGTCACTTATGCACGTAAGGTGCGTAAGTGTCCTGACTTCACTGGAGGGCGTCCCATGTCAGTCTTAGTCCCGCAGCCTAACCTAACCCTAACCACCCCAGTCCTGCAGCCTTACCTTACCATAACCATCCCAGTCCCACAGCCTAACCTAACTCGTCCCACAGCCTAACCACCCCAGTCCCACAGCCTAACCTAACTCGTCCCACAGCCTAACCTAACCCTAGCCATCCCAGTCCCACAGCCTATCCTAACCCTAGCCATCACTATCCAGCAGCCTAACCTAACTCGTCCCACAGCCTAACCTAACCCTAGCCATCCCAGTCCCTCAGCCTATCCTAACACTAGCCATCCCAGCCCTGCAGCCTATTCTAACCCTAGCCATCCCAGTCCCGCAGCCTATCCTTACCCTAGCCATCACTATCCAGCAGCCTAACCTAACTCTTACTATCCTAGTCCAGAATCCTAACCTAACCCTAACCATCCTAGTCCAGCAGCCTAACTTAACCCTAACCATCCCATAATTTATATCATCACCTACCAGAAGGAGCACCAGTGCAAGACTGCCAATTACAGATATACCCAGAGGTACTGACCAATGATGTTACCCAAAGCATTATATTTCTTATATTGTAGGAAATAAGTTTTCTTACCGTTCCAATCAAATTTCTTCATCATATACATCAGTTTACGTCTCCTCACAGGAAATCTTAAAACCGCCTTATTCTTTCTAATGCTCATGTATGGGGGAGTTGTGTAAGTAAATGGCTTTGTCGGAAACAAACTTCCAAAGTACCAGTTGCTCCTATTTGGCATGATGGCAAAATAATCCTGCATTCAAAAACACGAAAAAAAGGAAAAATTTACAAACTGTGCGCAATGAACATGTTTGAAAGAAATTGTCTGCTTCTTTTCAATCCCACAGTATTAGTGACAACATGATCCAAACCAACTAACAGAGAAACTTAGACAAATATACCCGCACTACCTCCCTGAGCAGCTGTCACAACACCTTAAAAAAGCGAGTTCCACTCTTTTCCCCTTTAATAAGAAAGAACTCTAAAAAATAGTTCTAACTTAAAGCATGAACTAAAAAATGCTAAAAATAGAAAACTAAGGAGCTCAGTTAAACCCTTTTAAAGTTTTTTAGTTCAGGATGATTCCAAACCAATCTAAAGAAACAGATACAATTGCTCCAGCACCTTTCAGCAGCTCAGTCAGATGACCACCGGTGGCAGGAACTTTATTTTGTATTCTAGGACCATGCAATCGCTGTGCATAAAAGAGTACAGAGGGCACTAAAATTGGGCATATACAGACCCTCCAACATGACCCCCTCCATTTGGTACAAAATACTCTGCTCCTGCTTTTCCTTCCTAATCTCTGATTGCAGTCACCTGTGTTATACTAGAAATTTGAATAGAAAGGTGTGTAACACAGGTGACTGCAATCAGAGATTAGTAAAGAAGAGCAGGAGCAGAGTATTTTGTACCGAATGGAGGGGGTCATGTTGGAGGGTATGCATATAAGGCCTGATTCACAGATAAGTAAGAACAGGATTTAAGTTCATATATTTAAGTAAAGTTAAACTGAGCATGCCCAGAACTCAAAACTGCGCACTGAAAACATGTAAGACTGATTCACAGACCCTCCAACATGACCCCCTCCATTCGGTACATAATACTCTGCTCCTGCTCTTCCTTCCTAATCTCTGATTGCAGTCACCTGTGTTACACACCTTTCTTTTCAAATAACTAGTATAACACAGGTGACTGCAATCAGAGATTACAAAGGCAGAGCAGGAGCAGAGTATTATGTACCGAATGGAGGGGGTCATGTTGAAGCACCATTCAGACTACTAAAGTACAGTATTGGTGTTCCTTGAAACTAAAGAATTATTATTATCGTTTATTGTAATGCGCCACAAGGTGTCCGCAGTGCCGTACAAAATACAACAAAATACAGAACAGACATACAGGGACAGTCTAGTACATATTAAATACAATATGAATATAAAAATATCACAAAATTACAATAAGTGTAGCAAGCACAGTGTGCAAGGCAAAATGCAAGGTGTCAAGCTTGGAAGATCAGGGGGCAGGGGGCAGGGGATAGAGCGCAGTGAGAGGATGAGAGGGAGTCACTAGGTGGGGACAGGTTAAAAGGGTAGCAGAGGGGGACAAGAGGGTACGAAGTGAGGGGGGAGTGGTGGAGGAAGGAACAACACTAGGATGGAGGGCCCTGCTCATGTGAGCTAACACACTAAGTGGGAGGGAAGAACTTACAGAAGACATATATACAGACAAAGAACACATTTCTTCAGAATCTTCAGAGAATGATTCACAGTTAAGAAGGGCTTGAGCAGAGTAGCATATGCACAGGAAAAGATAAGAATGCCGCCTACCATTCTTAAGATGACATCTACATGGTTAAAAAAGAGCCAAGCTTCATGCTTATCTCTTTGTTTAGCACACAGCTGCTGTGTTATTATAAAGAATGCATATGTTCACTTTGATTGAAAGCTAGTCTTATCTTTTAAAACTGCTGTTATGTCACCATTTTGTGTTTGACTTTAAATTTGAAAGGTACTCATTATTTACATTTATTTGCAGTTTGTGCATAATTTCATTGTTTGTTGTAAACATTTTTTAAACATATATTATATTTTTATTTGCCTTGTAGCATGTTTGCATTGTTTGTGTGAGTCCTTGAGATACAAATTTTGTTTAGGTTTAATTTATGTAGATATTTATTATTTTGATATTTATGTTATAACAGTTTAGAAAGCTGAATGGATCTTTATTAATCCTTCAATAACTATTTATGATTTTAATAATTTTCTACATTTTTGCATATTGCAATTTTTAATAAATTTTTTTGTTATTTTTATTAATTATAAAACAAAGAAAGCCTAAGAAAATCAATCTGCTTTTTAATTCAAACAATTAATGGCCCTGATTCAGAGCTGCGCTTCCGTTTATTTTTCAGACGGAAGCGCAGCCAAAATGTCTACTGCGCATGCCCAGATCAGGAGCGTGCACAGAAAGATGGGCGCTAAAGTACCCATCTGTCTGTGATCGCATCCGACTGGGCTGCGCCTGTGGAATAATATTTAAATGAGAAAAGGGTTGCTTTTCTCATTTAAATACTGTTTCCACTGTTGTAAAAAAAACAAAAACATTAACCTCTTCCCCCACCCCCACCTCCACCTCCGCCGCAACCTATGAAAATAAATAAATAAAGATCAGCCTGACAGACCATGCTGCCACTAGTAGACCTACAAGTGCAAGCATGCCCATGAATAACAAGGCATGCTTGCGCTAGTAGTACTACTATCGGCAGCATGCCCTGTCCCAAAAAGCATAACATTCAAAAAAAAAAAACATAACTGTGCCCTCTAAAACTAAAAAGGTTTAACATCCACGTGCCCCCATAATAATGTTAAAAAATAAAATCGTGCCAATACCCGTTCCACTCATTAAAAAAAATGTACATTGCCCACATAAAAAATAAAAAAATAAAGCCACATGTGCCCCTTCAAAATCTAAGGAATGAAAAAAATAGAAGATCCCTCTCCCCTTCTTTAAAAAAATTAAAATAGTGCCCACATAATTTAAATAATAAAAATAGCAACATGCGCCCCTCAAATTAAAAGTGCTAAAATAATGCCCATAAGATGGCCCCCTCCCCAAAAAAAAAAACATACTTACCTGCTCTGATGGGGGTCCAGTTTTGTAAGCTTTTAATCCGGGGGGCCTTGGCAAAAAAAAAAACCCTTAAGAGACGACGCAAACTATGTCCTACAACCACAGGACATCCCAACGCTAATGACAGGTCTACTGTCATTGGGGTATATTTATACCCTTTGGGCACTGCCACAATTATCGAGAGAACGAGAATTCTTACACTGAATGGAATGGGAATGTTACGATGATTTTAGGGGCAGGGCATGCTGCCGATAGTAGTACTACTAGCACAAGCAAGCATTGTCATTTATCGGTATGCTTGCACTTGTAGTTCTATTAGCGGCAGCATGCCCTGTCGGGCCATTCTGTTTTTTATTTATCTTCATAGGTTGCGGCGGTGGTGGTCGTGGGGGAAGGGGTTAATGTTGTACTTTTTTTTTTACTAATTGTTTTTTCTTTTTTTCAGCTCTGGTGATCTGCACCTACACTTACACCATCTCAGAGATGGTGTAAGCGTTAGGCTTATTAAGCAGCCACCGGACCACAGCGGAAACAGTATTTAAATGAGAAATGCAACCCTTTTCTTATTTAAATTTTATTCCACAGGCGCAGCCCGGTCGGATGCGATCACAGAAGAATGGGTACTTTTGCGCCCATCTTTCTGTGCGCCCTCCCGATCTGGGACATTTTGGCTGTGCTCCCGTCTGAAAAATAGACAGAAGCAAAGCTCTAAATCAGGGCCCCTAAGTATAAGAACTTAGAGATAAGAATGTTCTTAACTCCTAAGAAGCTAGGGGTGTGGTTAGCATTTTTCTTTAGGATTTTAGAATCTTTCTTACTTAGGAACGTTCTTAAAGTGTGAATCCGGCCCATAATGAACTGAGGGCATGGTTGTGGGCTGTTTTCTACAATAGGGCAATTTATAACATTAAAGGAGTACCGTTTCTTATATAAAAAATATATTGTGTATTTTCTTTAGCGATGTTGAAGGTTATATACTATAGCTATTGATGTTTGAGGTTATATACAGCAGTGGAAATTTTATCTTTTTATTAGGTCATTTAGTTTCTCAACAAATCAAGTGAATTGATGTAAGGCTGAACATGACAAATCGTGGGCACCAAATTGCCATCATAACCAGAAATTTGGACCTAGCCCTTGGAATGAGTCAGAGCCATTCATCAGGTGAGCATGGACAGTGCTGTGCTGTTCTAGTGGGCCTCTGGACTTACTCAGCTGCAGAGGAGGCAAAGTGCAGATGTTGGCCATAGCAACCAATCCCATTTAGGATGGTCTAGCCTGCTGCCAAAAACACTCTGCGCTGAAGACCAGTAAATGTCTAACGTGGCTGCATGCATGTCAATGTTCATAGGGCCGGATCCAGACTTTCTATAAGGAAGTTCTTTTTTGATCACTAGGATAGGAAACCCTCTTACCCTCTTGGAAAGTGGCGCATGTGCGGGTGCCACTTTCACAGGACGGATCTGGATTCTCTGAATACAGAATCTGATGGCAGGGCAGGATGTATCAGAGTGGAATCTCTTCTGTTCTATCGGTGGATGGGATAGATGCCAATAATACAGTAAGGGCTGGTGTCAAAAATGTTAAGGAGGGGGTCACGCTGGGGAAATCCTTACAGGCGAATGGAGGGTCTTCCCCTCACTTGCACAGATTTCTGGTTGCAGCAAAGATGCGTAATCCTCTCTCTTACTAACCTGTGGCAAACTACCCTTTTTGCACTGTACACGCTATATATATTACCTAGGATTCTACCTGATTTCCACTTGTGATTACTCCTGTGATCACATTTCATGCTGTGCCTCACAAGAAGTCACCTGCAAGCAAGTGAACAAGATTCTAGGCTGAGTCACAGTCTCAGTGTAGCACAGGGCACAATGGGAAAAGTTCAATATGGGAGGGATTTTCTTGTTATATAATATAATCAGCTACAAACAACAAGGACAATATACTCAGGAACCTTGAAATGCATAATCTAGTGGTGTTGCAATCCTATGTCATTTGTATGTAAATATTCCAACTTCTTTGTATTGTGCTACCAAACCCTTGTGATGCTCTGTAATAAATAAACACAATAAGCATTTCCTATAGTATACCTGCCTTGTTTAGCTGGTTAATAATATACACTGCTCAAATAAAGGGAACACTAAAATAACACATCCTAGATCTGAATGAATGAAATATTCTTATTAAATACTTTGTTCTTTACATAGTTGAATGTGCTGACAACAAAATCACACAAAAATGATCAATGGAAATCAAATTTATTAACCCATGGAGGTCTGGTTTTGGTGTCACCCTCAAAATGAAAGTGGTTCTGCAGGTGGTGAGTACAGACCACTTCTCAGTTCCTATGCAGTTCCTATGCTGGAATGTTAATTGGCTGCTGACTAAATTAACCCTAATGTGTGTGTATGTAAGGCTTTGGCTTAATATGCAGCTCCAATAGGAGCAAGGACTGATGTGAATGTGAAATATTCTCTGCAAAGCACTTCTTAATCTGGTAGCACTATATAAAAACTTGTTAATAAATAATAAATTCAAATAAATGTATTTAGAATATTTTTATACATACACCGTTCTCTAGTAGTAATATCATAAGTTTTGTATTGTGTTTGAAGTATGACATATAACATAAGTGGGTTGTTTATTGTGAGCTCCCTGGACATAGACATGGCTTGTGGCTGTTGTAAATGCTTTAACATAGACAGTGCTTATTTCCTTTCTCCTCCGCACTGAGACATCATTTCTATTCGCCAGCCCAGATTAAGAAAACCGGGCCGGCGAATAGAAATGAGGTCTCTAAATTAAATTGACTAACTCCCGGAGTGGAGATTTTCTTTCCGTGCTGAAGGATAAGATAACACCATGTCAAGATGGAGTTACTGCATTTATCCTAGCGATCGCCGCACAGTAATAGTATTAGGGATAAACCTAAGGGCCAGATTCAATAAGCCGCGATGATGGGAAAAAGTACGCGCTGCGCTTTTTCCTGTCATATACGGTATGACAGTTAGGTGAATTTTTATGCGCAACTCTATGGGGTGCGCATAAAAGTCACCCAAAAAATTTCGCGTAATTAGCTTCGCACCGCAAAATACGCTGCTGCGAAGCTAATTGAATCTGGCAATGGATGTTCTCCCTGGGTCTGCACTGATTTCCTCCTACACTCCAAAACCATGCTATGTCGGTAAATTGGCCTGTCATATACGGTATGACAGTTAGGTGAATTTTTATGCGCAACTCTATGGGGTGCGCATAAAAGTCACCCAAAAAATTTCGCGTAATTAGCTTCGCACCGCAAAATACGCTGCTGCGAAGCTAATTGAATCTGGCCCTAAGTGTCTAACTTAGAAAAATGAAATTGTTTATTTATAAAAAAAAATTTAAATAAATAAATAAATGTTACATTTTAATTACTGTTAAAAAATATAAAGAAAACATGCGCAGTGTTGATACGAAGCTTCCAGGCTCTCTGCAAGCCTGGAAATATCTTCAGCCCCCCCCCCAGTATCCCCTCATCATGTCTCTAGCCCCTCAGTATTCCCTATCAAGTGTCCAGCCCCATAGTATCAACACTATGCCTCTCCAGTCCCCCTAGTATCCCCATCATGTCCCAAGCCCCCCAGTATTCCCATCATGTCTCCAGACCTCCCAGTATTCCAATCATGTCTCCAGCCCCCCATTATCCCCCATCATTTGTATCCAGCCCCCCACTATTCCCCAGCAAGACTCCAGCACCTCAGTATTCCCCATCATGTCTCCAGCCTTCCAGTATTCTCCATCAATCAGATTTAGAGAGCTGGCTCCTCAGGCCGAGGACATGCCCTTTACATCTTTGGCAATTCATGAATCTGGTCTAGAAGCCCTGGCAAATGCATCTCTCGCCCCGGCAACAATGAGGGTATATGAGCGTGCATGGTCCAAATGGGATCGCTACATGAGGAGGAAGGAGAGTAAAGGTAGGTCCGGTGTAGATTTACTACTGGGCTTGATTTGGCAGGAGTTTGAGGAGGGTAGAGTATGAATTCTTTATTAGCAGGTATAGCTCATTTTTCAATTCTAAGAAGAGAGCAGAACTTTACTAAGCACCCTTTAGTTAGGAAAGTCCTGAAGGGGTGGGCTCGTAGACAGCCGAAGGGTGATGACGCTAGAAGGCCCATAGACTTAGATATGCTAAAGAGAATTTTTAACTGTGTTACCTGAAGTGACTTCTTCCGAGTTGGAGAGTTGTTTGTTCAAGGTTGCTTTCTCTTGGGCTTATTTCGGAGCCTTCAGGGTTAACGAGTTGGTAGCCACAGGGAAGAAGGCGGTGAATTCAGGCATGTTAGTTAAGATTGTAGTCATGCAGGACAACTCGATAGCCTGTAGGGTCCATAAGTCTAAGACAGATCAGACTGGGAAGGGTCGGTGGGTTTTCTTGGCATCACACCCGGATTTGTCAGTTTGTCTGGTGGCATTGGCATGATCTTATTAGGATAAAGATCCAGTTAGAGGTTCCAACTGGTTAGCGCACCGGGAGGGTGATCCCCTTACTAAATATCAATTCGGTTTTGTAATGATGCATGTTTGCCCTGGGTTTGGACGCCTCCCTCTACGGGACCCATTCGTTCTGCATTGGTGCGGCCACTTCCGCCGGAGGCGGTAAAAGCTCTCGGGTGGTGGAAATCAGCGGTGTATAAAAAGTATGTAAGGTTGGATAAGTAGAGGAGTTAAGTTATTGTAAGTGTTTGTCCTGTGGGGCTCATGAGCGCAACTAGGAGTAGCTGCTCGCCTTCGGGGGGACACGGGGGGATTCCATTTCTCCCTTTTTTGATCCTTCCAGCAAGACAGCGGATAAGATTCATATCTTCGAGGTTTATGGGGAGTTGATTACACTCGTTAGATGCACTCGGGGCCAGGTGCCCTCCCTTCCCTCTTCCCCCATGTGTTATTTCCATAGAATTTATGGGGCTTTGAGTAGGGGAGGGGTTAGGTAATTAGATTATTGCTTAAGGTTAAGGTTGTTAAATTAGGCCAAGGGATTAAGTTAACTTTAGTTTAGAGTGAGTGAGATAAAGAAAAAAAAAGTGTTTTGATTAAGGGGAGTGTGTTGAAAGTGAATTAGAGTTATTAGGGTGGTTTTAATTTGTCTTTCAGGTAATGCCCACAAAACCTAGCAGTTCGTGACAGTGACTATTTGCAGAGGCGTAACTAGGGTAAGGATTGGTTGCTATGGGCAACATCTTCACTTTTCCTTTTCCAAAGTTTAGTAAATCTAGCCCCTGGAATGCCAAAGGTTGCTTTTGCATGACCTAAAACATAAGCCTGCTCGCTAATTTTGCACACTGGACAGATGCCACTGGGCAGTGAAACAGACACGTCCCTGGGTTGATCATCATTAGTATAAAACACCTAGGGGTAGGTATGTACAGTATATTCTATTACAGGGTTGCCAACTTTTTAAAGCTTCCCTCCGGGATATCCCGGAAGGAAGCTATAGATTTCTTTAAGGGGGTGGGGCTTAATGGGGAAATTTATGAAAATTGTAACATTAATCCCCTTCTCTGTCAATCACAACCGTAATCTCTAGTGTTCCAGGGGTGGGTGGGACTTGATGACATCATCTAGGTATTACAGTTGTGATTGACAGGGGGTCAGGACTCACGGGAGATATGCCGGCACTACCGGGAGAATTACCCAAATTTTGTGAGCCTCCCGAATATTCCAGGAGAGTCGACAACCCTGTTCTATTACAAGCAATAAGACTGCAGATCTATGGTTTCTAATATATTATTTTTTCACTCATTATAAAATTATATAATACTGATTTAAATTCAAATTATATTTTCATTTACAAATATCACATTTTACTTATATCGATTGACCTTACCTTACGGTAGGTATATGTCGTCAGATTCGGTTTACTAAAATGAAAAACAATGGCACATTATTCTTTTGACGTAAATATAACTTTGTTACCTGCACCAGGTACCAAGTTACTAAATGAAATTGGGCCAGAACCTGAGCTAAGTACGCTAGCATATTTACACTAGCCGATGACGTCAAATGGGCTATTTGTATTTACTGTGCATGTGCGCAGCAGATGTTACGCCACGTAACTACTAATGTACGTACTACCATCAGCGTAAATACGAAGGAAGGGGCGGAGGCATCAATACGACACCCGTAATTACGCTTTGGAGGCGGAGGGAGGCATTTAAATTGTACAGTGTGGGTTAGGCCGTCACGTACGTAAATTCATTAAGTACGACAGTAGTTACGCTATGGAAAAAGAAGGTAGGGTTTGGGCAGCGTAAAACGGCCAAAGTACGTACGACCGAGGGGAGTGCAAAGAAATTACGCTACTGTAAATACGCTACTGTAATTACGCTACTGTAATTACGCTACTGTAAATGCGCTATGCGTTTTAAGGTAACAACCACTTAGGTCTGGATCTACCCCAATATTCTGAGTATGTTTGGTATATGGAGGAAGTTTAAACATTGTGTAGTTTCTATATACTGTAAGTCTCGTTAATCAAGGTTTTTTTAATAACTATAAATGGTGATGTCCTTTCACTCTGCACTTTTCTACCTTCATTCTCCAGAAGATTGGATTGGATACAGAGTTTGAAAACAGGTGAAAAATTACTATTGGGCCATGTCAAATTACAGGGGGGGTTAAATAACATTTTATTCTTTGAATGCTCGGAAAATACTTTACATTTGCTCATTGGACATAGATACTGACCAATTTTACTTTTAAACTGTTATGTGGAGTTGGTATACAAAACAGTCAATTCCTCTAATAGTGTTGCCAACAGATGAAATTTGCCTCCCCTGCAATTCAACAAAGTTTTGCCACTTCACCTGATCCTTTGGGGTGATTTCTCTGTTACATTTCAACATGCACAAAGTGGCTGATCCAGAGTCTTAGAGTAAGGACAAAATGTACTGTTGCTATGAGTGACGGCATCATTTTTTTTCTTGTAGAGCAGCAATTAATATTAGTAAACTATAATAGTACCTGTAGATTGAACAGGCCATGATGATACTTCCAGTAATGTTTGTTCCCAGGTGGCGGCAGACTGAAAATACAAAATCTTTTTCACTTTTGTACTCTTATGTACAGACTCGAAAACAACAGAACCAGGTGCTTTGAAAGGGCTCTATTTACATGAATAGCTGATTTATCTGCCCTTGTGATAACTCATCGCTTAGATGAATGTCATCTAGAGAGCCCTGTTCCTTTGCTTAAGCTGTTAAATCTTATAGGAGATCTGCTTCTTGCTCAGGAAAGCTGCACACATATAATACCGACTCCTTCTCACCTGACTACCAAATAGTTAACATCATGGACCCTTTGTATTATAGTTAAGAGGTCCTCCCAAGCAGCGTGTAGCTTATTCTTCCGCATGGGGGATTAACACCCTCCGACCCACTTCAAAAGTACACATTCTTGCATTGCGATTGTACCTCTGTTTTGTTTTGTATGAGTAGATTTTATATTGTTCTGCACCATCCCCATGAGGGAAAACACAACACATAGTGAACCTCCAAGGATTACGGGTATTTAATTTCCTTTCCACAAATCTTTAAACAAATGTAAAGGACCCGATGCCCATATACAGGAGGTCAAAGGGAGAGAAACCTGTGCACTCTTGGGGAACCTAGTTGTATGCAAAGGAGTTGTGGAAGAAACTGCCCACAATCCCTTCCCTGGGCCTCCACAAAAGTCTTTAATATATGCTTTAGGGTACCATTAAAACATTCACAGAGTCCATGGGCCTGATCCAGACCTACGCAATACGGACGCCCGAATCGCCGCTACGAAAGGGTCTTTGGTACGACTGGAAGTTGTCACTATGCACATGCGCAGTGCGTTTTTTCTGGCGATTTTACGCTTACGATCAGCGTTAGCTCGCATGCGAGCGTAGGTCTGGATCAGGCCCCATATGTCTGGGGGTGGTATGGAGTTGCTGTGAGGTGCTTCACCTGCTTCTTTTTACATAGACTCTGCATTAGATTTGAACTAAACTGTGTGCTCTTCCCACAGCCCCAAGTTTACCCACCATCTGACAGCACAGCTTCGGCTGATCCCTGTCTCTACTACTCCCTGCACTAGCTGCTGCTGCAGATCTAAGTTTTGCTGCACTGACACCTTTGAAGTACACTTCAAACGTGTCAGTGCAGCAGATCTGCAGCAGCGGCCAGTATATACATATTTTAGCGTGGCTCTGCCCTGCCCTCCCCCCTTTCCATTGGGATTATCGGTCCCAGCAGGAGAGTTTTTTTTTGTGCCGATGACAAGACCTTTCCCTTGCGCGAAATCGTCCCATTTATCGGACGACCCCCTGCTGAGATCAATATTCTCCCCAGTGTATGGCTAGCTTTAGTTCTGCGTTGGGTGGTACAGGAAGATCAGGGCAGGTGTCTAGGAATTAAGTTTATAGTTTTAACCATTGCCTTGTACTTACACCTAGAAATGGGAAAGGCATTTCCTCTACCTCTATAACAACCGGCTTACACAGTTCATGGATGTATGCACACCCTTTACTTCCCCAGAATCAATACCTTTAATAATTGACACAGAGTGTACAAGCATTCTACTAAAGTCAACAATCTTAATAAAGAGTGTTTAGATGTCAGCATATCAGAATAAACATTGTTATCAGTCACACACTGTAAGAACATTCTGCCCAAGTCAGTCCCAAGCAACATAATGGTACGAATATTGGGGCTGATCTAGAGTTTGGAGATAAAAGAAAAACCGATGTAAGTTTGCAGCTCAGCTAAAACATATTATAAAGTAAAAGGTGCTAATTAATTTAAATTATTTTTTATGCAGGGTAAATACTTTAATTATCCACATAGCACTTAAGCACTGCTTTATGTATAATCAATAAAATAATGTTTAGCTAACACTTCATCTCTCAATTCTAATTCTGTTTTCACAGTTTAAATTTGCCCCAGTTCCGTTTGTAGACCTAGCAGAGCCCAGGACGAAAAAAATATTCTGCCCCCCCCCCTCCTATCCCACTCCAACATACTCCATACTCCCTGACACCCCTCACCCCTATTCCAACCCCACTCCAACATGCTCTGTACTCCCTGACACCACTCACCCCTATTCCTACCCCACTCCAACATGCTCCATACTCCCTGACACCCCTCACCCCTTTTTCTACCCCACTCCAATATGCTCAATACTCCCTGACACCACTCATCCATAT
>WWET01000186.1:42011-52581 GCA_011038615.1 Limnodynastes dumerilii | reverse complement strand
CGCTCGCCGGTGACGTCAGCACGCAAGGCCATAAACAAGACGCACGTCCAGAGGAGGGCATCACGGGACTTGTAGTTTCAATCCCTCCTTAGAGACGGACCATTGTTCTTCTCTAATATGATGATTAAGGGATCGATATCGCTGAGTGTTTAGTTCCTAAGAACTCTGAGTTCTAATAGCTCAGTGACAGGCTGTCATTAATTAATTAACCACATGTTGCATGTTTGCACTGCGATTACCATGTGTCTGACTTTGTATAGTAAGTAGTGCAGATACACAGATATATATTCACTGACAAAAAAATGTGTAGCTGCTAAGAGTTATTGCCTGCGAACCTTATAGGGTTCATAAAAAATTATTGAGATAGAGAGATAGATAGATAGATAGATAGATAGATAGATAGATAGATAGATAGATAGATAGATAGATAAATAGAAAGAACAGCACCTAGGGAAGGTTCTTAAGGTTTATACTTATGATTTGTTCTGTTTGTGTTGTGTTGACTGTGCTGCATCTGTGGAGAAAAAACTGTCACAAAATCATGTCTAAAGTTGCCCCTGAATATGGCAACACAACCCATAACAATAACCACAATATTCTGTCTCTGGACCAGATTAAAACCCCCGCACGGGTCTGTAAATACACAAGACAGAGGATAGTGCACACCCTCTGTCACTCCCCTCTTGCATGCCATAAACCTGCATTAAGTGTAGCGTGTGGATCAGCGGTCCGTACGACCGCTGATTCGCTACAGTGTGGGAGCCCACTCCCACTTTAGCGGGCGGAAGGGAAGCACAGCCCATTTACACGGAATTGCGCTCGGACGGAAAAAAGTTCTGTCCGATTGTTTATACCCTAGAGTTACTATAGTAACCCTAGCGTAACATCTAGAGGCAGGGGTGTATCTATGGGTGCAGCGCCCCTGGCAAAGTAAGGGACGGGCACCCCCCCCATCATGTGCCTCCAGCCCCCTCCCCCAGTACTCTCACGGGTGGCATCGCCGGACGGCACCCCTCTTTGGCTGGCGCCCCTGGCGGGTGCCATCCTGGCCGAGGGGTAGATACGCCTCTGCAATTGAGTGGCAAGTCCTGTGTATGTGTCAGAAGCACTAACCCTGTAATCCATTAATTAAATGAAGTGGACAATTGAGTGACAAGTCCTGTGTATGTGTCAGAGGCAATACTGCGGTTTAAGGGCTCTATTTACAAAGATCATTTTAATGCGATAGGGCCAGTTTTCACTTCAAAACTGGCTCTATCGCATTAAAATGAAGTCTCCCATATTTACAAAATGCCGGATGCGTCAGACTAACGCCAGCTCAGACTGGCGTTAGTGGTAAGTATTCCGGGGATGTCCCCATATACCCCTCTTTTCCTCCCCCTAATAGCTGTTATTAGGGGGGAGGTAAAGGGGGATATGTATGGGGAGACCATCGGAATACATAGAAATACTGCCGGAGGGTAAAAAAAATAATTAAAAAAATGTTTTTCTATTACTTAAAAAAAAAATCAGTAAAAAACATAGAAACTATAAATAAATCTTTAAACTCACCTGTCCGGGCGTCCCGTCGAGCTGCAGCTGTCCGGTCCCGGCATGAATACACTGCACATGCGCAGTGTTTCTCATGTCAGGACTTGGGAAGATTTTAAAGGGCCTAAAGAGAAGCACAGCAGCTTCTCTCCGGGAGATTCCGGAGAGAAGCTTGCGCCGCATGCGGGGGCGGGGCTTAATTACGCGATTTATGCAAATCGCGTCATTAGGCTCCGCCCCCTGGCTCATACGGCCCCGTTTTTATTTGAAATAGGGGTCGGGACGGGGCTTGATGCCGCAAATTGCGTCATCAAGTCCCTTCCTGTGCCTACTGGTGGGGGATTTAATACTGTCCCGGTGGCCCAGTGGCGGACTGCAGGATACCTGTCCGCGCAGGATAGGAGACAGTGGAAGCCCAGTGGCTCCACACTGCCTCCCTTGCCACGGGCCTCAAGTCATTTGCGGGAGATTTGCTGGCTCTCCCGGGATACCGGGAGTACTGCCCAAATTTCGGGAGTCTCCCGGACATTCCGGGAGAGTCGGCAACCCTGGTATAGTATCAAAGCAAAAGAAAGAGAGTGGAAAAAACTATTGCAATGTATTATCTTTACAAAATGAAGCATGAAGTTTAATCTCTGGTGAATTAGTATGAGTATTAGTATTAGTTTTTCTGGCTCACTTTTACTTCTCAAAACAAAACAAAATAAAATATATATCTATCCCACATACTTGCCACCTGTTTGTCATAACCTTGATCTCACATAAGACTGCATGACTTATATGTGAGACAAGGGGTTAAATAAAAAACAACTATCCGTTATTTCTACAATGACTAATGAACTCACATGTAACTTATTACCAATATTGTTACCACAACCAAGGATTACAACATGCAGCTTACAAACTGTCACCGGAGAATTTAAGTTCCCCTTTAAACAAATCTATTTTATTACTTTTATCAGAATTATCATAAAATCAAAATGATCTCTCCTTTTATCATTATGTAGTGTTTAATACACAAGATTATCTGACATAGGAATTCATATGTACACAGAAACATGAAATTAAATCAAAAAGCTTATATACAAAAGATGAGATAACAAAGGAACGGATCTAGGTTTCTATGAAGGGGGGTCCCTTTGGTAAAACAACGCATGCAATGCCACATTCCCAGGACAATTCTGGATCTTCTGAATCCAGACTTCCATCCAGGTTAAATATCCATTGGGGCTGGACAGATCAGCAAGCAAAAGCACTTCCGCTCTGTGAGAGGTGGGAGGCATTCTAATAGTACAATAAGGGCTGTTTTTAGACCTTACGTACTATCCAGACTTCCCCATTTTACATGGAAGTGGTGCGGAAAAGGTAAGGTAGGGGTTAGATGGCAGAAATCTGTCCCCCTCACCTGTAGAGAGTTCAGGATGCGGTGAGGATCCGGCCTCAGATCTCCACTAACAATGTGGTTGGCGCTCCAACCACAGTGGTTTTGGGAGTCTGGATCTGGTCCAAAATGACGTACAAGATAAAAACTATTTGTTATAAAATAAAAGATTTAAGATACATAGAGTTTCGCTTACAGATCTCAAGAAATTAATAATTCTATGATTGTACTTCAGCCTTTTAACCCTAGTTTAGACCTCACACCAGACTCTCCTTAATCCCCCCTTATTAGATATGTGGGACCGTATTCACAGATAAGTGTGTAAAAAGTACTCAAATCTATGCACCTACATTGCAAGGCAACACCCAAGACACTTCCCTTGCACGGACCCGTTTTCGATGACTTCCACCTCCATAGGGCACCCTTAAGTCTACGTGTGTACTAACGCGCATATGATACTTACGTATATGCATATTTATCTAACTGCACCCTCAAATGCCCATTTAGATGCTTCCCCCCACCCATTTTACGTAATTTCTACCGTCCAGATAAAAACCACGCCCCTCCATACGTATGTCCCTAAGTGCGATTCACAAGTCTGTGCCAAAAGTATTACGTGCGTAAATACTATGTAATGTGTGTGGAAAAAGTTACTACGCATGCGCAGTTAATCGGATCTGTGAATACGGTCCGTGTATTCTAATCTGATCTGATCTCTTGCATCAAGGGAATTTAGAGAGGTCTGATGTTTTATGACCCCACATACATCCTTATAGACATTTACAATATACATACAAAAATTAGCTTCTGGCTAGAAATTAATTTACCTAAACTATTACTTTAATTACAAGATATTGAATTGCATCATGACAACACCCAATGCTAAAACGCAATGTAACCATTTTAAGGCTGCCTGCTGAAGATTGGAGCATAAGCCGCAATGGCTTACCCAGGTCACTTTTTTATTTTTTTGAACAGTCCATAAGCTGTGAATGGAATGTTTCAGGAATATTTTGTATTAAAAAGTTATTATTAATTGTTAAAATGCTTTACTCCTGTAAAAATGACATTTCTTTCCATTATTATAGTTCATGCAAAGCACAATTTCTGTTCACCATGTTTATGCTACATTCAGCACAGACACACACACACACACACAGACTAATCTCAATTACTCACCTCTTTCACTGGTTGCTCCCTGGCTTCCAGTGGCTTTTCTTCTGGAGAACAGAGGATATTTATTGTGTGGTGGATGGGCGGTGCAGACTTTCCTTAAAGGAATTTTAGATATGAACGTTTACAGTTACACACGTTTCCTCAGTTTCCTTACTCAGGGCTAACGAGCTGAATCAGCTATAGCATATGATAAATCAGCAGAACTTTGTATTAACTCTGCTGTCCCTTAATGTAAAGAGTTTATATACAGGTTACAGGAGGCAGGCTGCAAAATATTATCATATGAAGGAACAGTTTATACAGATTGCATTATACATTTATTACTATATGTCTTTTTTTTAATTACATTAGAGATTTTTCTTCCATTCAGTTGTACAGTAGTAGTCTTTGTTCTTAGAGATATCTTTCACCTAAACCTAACTTTGAAGTAATAATGACTAATAGTAATAGTCAATAAATCAAGCTAGAGAGGATGGGGCTGATCCTGAACTACACCGCCCGGTATTTCTGCCGATCTGCGCATGCCCCAGGCAGATGTTGCCCGGTGTAATTAGTGAAACCCGTTCCTTAGGATTGAACGTCCCTAACTGTTGTGTAGTTACGGTTGAGGGGGCGTTCCTCGCCATAACTACGCAATAGCTACGGAAGGAAGGTGGGGGGAGGTAAGGAAATGAGGGCGGGTTTGGGCAGTTACACTCCTGTGGCTGATGTAATTTCACACTGTTACGCCGGCTGAAGTTAAGGTAGGCTTCAGTCGGCGTAACAGTGTGTAATTACGCCGGCCACAGGGGGAGTGTCGGGGGGGGAGCACATGCCGATACGCTATGCATTAGTAGTTCAGGATGAGGCCCGATAACTGTGAATGATGAAAAAAGATCACAGGTAAACGAAAAAACACACTGTAACATTAAAACTGAGATATACTGTAGGAGGAATACATAAATAAGTATATATAGGCTTAGTATCTAAAATGTGCTCCAAAATTCGAACCTTTGTGAGTACCAAAAGGATGCCACAAATGGGTGGCTGAGATAGTGACATCTTTGCTTTATTGATTGTTCAGTATATATAATGCACAAAATTATTAAGCATGGTGTATAAAATTACCTGCAGAATATGTGACAGTCTTTGTGTTTAGACTTGGGTCCCATCCCCAAAATATCTAATTTTATAAAGCTATCCGTGTGTGTGTGTGTGTGTGTTTCAGTCAGGGACGGCTGGGTTTTTTTTACCATTGATTTGGTAAGGTAATGTTGGGTGGGGTTTGCCAGTCTGATGTGTCTATTTTAGACACATCGGTTTCTGAACAGTGATTTCCTAATGAAGTTACTGCTGAAAATTTAGAATGAATGGATCCAGCAGAGCGTCAAGATGTGAATCCTGCATCTGTGAGAGGTAAGATTTTCCCCTAACACTAACCCTCTTATTTATCCTCACTCTAACCTTCTACTTCTATTACCCTAACCTCAACCCTCCATCCCCAGCAACCTAACCCTAATCTTAACCCTCCATCTCCCACAACCTAACCCTAATCTTAACCCTTCATCTCCTGCAACCTAGCCTTAACCCTCCATTTTCCACAGCCTCATCATAACTCTAACCCACCATCTTCCATAGCCTCATCCTAACCTGAACCCTCCATCTCCCACAACCTTATCCTAGCCTTTACCCTCTATCTCTTGCATCCTAACCCTCTATTTATTTATTTATTTATTAACAGGTTTTTATATAGCGCGATCAGCTTTATAATTATAACAGAACAGGGTGGTAACAGACAGACTGGGTGGGTAAGAGGGCCCTGCCACAGGCTTACACATAAATACAGGATACATAAAGGGAAAGTGTTATATAATCACACAACGGACCAGCCGGCTTGCATGGTAACAGTGCTCAGTGCTCTGTATGATTCAGTCATAGTGTTAGTAACAGAAATGAGGGAATTTTTAGTATACAATGAAAGAGAACAAGTTTGGTTTAATCATGAAATGAGGGCCATATAATATAGTTGTAAATAGTGTAGACAAATGTTAAGTAGGTTGTGGAATTTGATAATCTTGTCTGAAGAGGTGAGTTTTGAGGGAGCCCTTGAAAGTTTGGAGAGTAATCTTAGTGCAGTAACCTGTGAAACTACAATTCCCATCATACTTTGTCAGGTATCCGCTATGCTTTTGCAGTTAAGGCATGCTGAGACTTGTAGTTTCACAACACCTGAAGTGTCACAGGTTAGCCAACACTGTCTTGGGTGAGGAAGGTTATTCTAGAGAGTGGGTGCAGCCTGGGAGAAGTCCTATACCTGGGAATCAGAGCATTTGTTTAGTGTGGAGGAGAGCTGTGTGTCCTGTGAAAATCTGAGAGCGCGAGCTGGGATATATCTTGAGATGAGTGCAGGTGCAGTCATATTGATGGCTTTTTAGGTTAGCAAAAGGATCTTGTATTTGATTCTATAAAATACAGGTAACCAGTATAGAGACTGACAGAGTGGAGAAGCTCTTGAAGAGTGTTTGGCAAGGAAAATCAGTCTAGATGCTGCATGTAATATAGACTGTAGGGGAGTAATTCTATAATGTGGGAGTCCAATAAGGAGAGCATTAGAATAATCAATGCGGGAGATGATTAGTGCATGAATGAGAGTTTTTGCAGTATCGTGTGAGATATTTGCATATTCTGTAAATGATTTTTAGATGTATGTAACAGGACTTAGAGACAGATTGTATGCGGGAAACAAAGGACAGCTCAAAGTCAAGGGTAACACTTAAGCATCAAGCTTTAGGAGTAGGTATTATTTCAGTGTTGTCGACAGAGATAGAGAGGCCAGGTGGGTAGCTTTTATTCCCAGGTGGAAATATTATTAGTTCAGTTTTAGACAGATTAAGGTTGAGATGACGGGAGGACATCCAAGAAGAAATAGCAGAGGGGCAATCAGTAACACAATCCAGCACAGTAGGTGAGAGATCAGGGGTGGAGAGAGATGATAATGAAATCCAAATGACTTTATGAGCTCTCCAAGGGAAGTTGTGTACATAGAGAATAGCAAAGGACCCAACACTGAGCCTTGTGGTACTCCAACAGATAGAGGAAGAGCAGGGGATATGGATCCAGAAAAGCGAACACTGAAAGAGCAATTAGATAAGTAGGATGTGAACCAGGAAAGAGCTGTGCCCCAAATACCCAGAGATTGTAACATTTGTATAAGAAGAGAGTGGTCAACAGTATCAAAAGCAGCAGAAAGATCCAATAGAATTAGAAGAGAGTAGTGACCTTTAGATTTAGCAATGATTAAGTCATTGATCACCTTGGTCAGTGTAGTTTCTGTGGAGTGCCGGAAACTAAAGCCTGTCTGAATGGGATCCAAAAGATTGTGTGAATAGAGGAAGTAAGAGATGCGAGCTTTGCAGGGCAAGGAAGTTGGGAAATGGTACGATAATTTTAGGGAGAGTTGGGGTCAGAATTTAGTTTTTCAGAATTGGAGTGATCAGTGCATGCTTGAATAAAAACGGGAAGATACCAGTAGAGAGAGAGAGATTGCATATTGTAGTTAGGGTAGGAATAAGAACAGAAGATAGACATCGATTGACCTTTGAAGGTACAGGATCAAGAGAACAGGTAGCAGAGTGGGAAGAGCAGAAAAGATCAGATAGGCCAAGAGATGTTGTTAGAGAGAAAAGCTTAGTGGCATCAGGAGATAACGGGTTATTAATGGGGATATTGAAATCACCTAAGATAATGGTAGGTATGTCAGAGGATAGGAAGTGAGAGAGCCATGCAGAGAAGTGTTGTATAAATTGTTGGCAGGATGTATTGGTTGGTTGATGGATCACAGCCACACGTAGAGAAAAAGGGTTGAACATGTGAACAGCATGTACATTGGGTAATACTGTGAATGTGTAATTTGGGGAGAGAATAAGTCCATTCCCACCTCCTCGCCTGTCTCCAGGCCTGGGGGTATGAGTAAAATGGAGACCACCATATGAGAGTGCAGCGGGTGAAGAGTCAGTGAACCATGTTTCTGTGATTGCAAGAAAGTTGAGATTGTTAGAGAGGAAGAGATCATGAATAGATGTTAGTTTGTTACAGACAGAACGTGCATTCCATAGGGCACATTTTATGGCTTTTGGGAGTGATGGGAGACAGGTGATGTGTTTAAGGTTCTCTGGGTTTCTATAGTGTCCTGAATAGGATTGATTTGTATGTGAAAGGTGTGGAGGCCCTGGATTTGGAGAAATGTCACCAGCTAGCAAGAGAAGCAAAGACATAGAAGAGGATTGCGTGATCTACAGGTGGTGAGATTGTGCTGACTTTTTGTTGAAATTGGAGACACACATTGAATGTAGGAAAAGAGTTCATGTGTGTTAAGTAGTGGAGAGTAGATCAGGGTTGAGGAAATAAAGATTGAGGGACGTGAGTGTGGGGAAGTAAATGATGTTGCGATATGAACAAAAATGCTGTGTAAGGATAGTAAAAACAAAAGGATGTTAAATATTGTCGGTTAGCAAGTGTATGTAATTGAAATGTATTTAAATAAGTAAATGTTTGTGGGCAATGCTTGTGTAGCTGTAGAATTGTAGATGACAAGGAATACACTGCAGACATAATTATAAAGCATGGCTATAAATACAGAAAGTGCAAAGTTTTTAGAGCAAATGTAGTCCCTAAAGGATCAAGCAGAGTTTTAGTTGGTTGCAATGTGTAGGCCGGGCAATCCAGAAGGAAGCATCCAGGATCATCCAGTGTTCTGGTGCAGAGGCACATACTTTAAAGTTTTAAAGTTGTCCTTTAGTTGCAGAGATGGGTAATAAGGTGATTCCCTCTGTTTTCCTTCTGTTTAACTCCAGTATAACTCTAAATTCTACACACACTTAAAAACTATGCACTTAGAAAATATGCACTAATGCAGCCAAGGCCTGCAGCCTACTCTATCCTTTTTAAGCTAAACCCTAACCCTCCATTTTTAAGAGCCTAACCGTAACCTAAACCATTCATCTTCCGGAGCCTCTCTTTGCCGTCTACACATGCTGCCACAGCCCCTCTCCGTTCAGTGTTGGAAACTGGTATCTTAGTGAAATGTAACTTTTGTTATAAGAACCTGTTCCCCCTGTAAAAATGTAAAATAGAAATATGTTCGGAATATATCATTCTTGAAAAATGGCTGCTCGACTTAATAGGCTTTTATACAAACATATATAAATAAGCTTATTAAACATATATCACTCACCCATATTACCACATTTGGGTATCTGTAACACGTGAACTTTTTAAGGTATATAAACCAAATACTTTATCAAGAATTTACATCAGATTACACAGTACCTAAGGATTGGTGCTTAATAAGCAAACTGCATCTCAAATAATATATCCTGAAGGATTAATAGATCTTGTAACTCTGTCTGCAAAAGGTCTACCCTTAAAGGAAGCAGCTTGTGAGCTAAATGATCATAACATAGCAAAAAAAAAAAAATGATTGCCACACAAATGTATACTTGCAGTGGATGTTATTGTCCTCAAATACAAAACGGGGTCATAATTAGTCCGAGTAATCTGCTGTCTGAATAGAACCTCAGCATAGAACCACCTGCTCAACGAATACACTTCTCCATGTAATCTGGATCCTGACTGTCAGATCTCGTCAGCTAGCTTTGTGAGTAGCCAAGACTTGAGGGCGGCTATAAATGTTACAGTAGTATATAGTCTATCACCTTCCTGTTTATATCAAACAGGTTAAAGGTTTACAAGCCTTTGAGAGGAGTTGCTTCATAGTTTGAAAATAAGAGAGAAAATTTACACCTAGGCTAAACCAGTTAATTGCATTCTTTGCATGCAGGGATATATCTTTGAATTGCTTACTGCACACAGATACTGACCAGCTTTACTGTCACACTGTTATTTAGACTTGGGATAGGAAACATCACCTCTCAACTCTAATACTGTTTGCAACAGATGAAATATGACTCCCCTGCAAGCAACATGGTTTAGCCCAGGGGTAACTAATTTCAAGCACTTACTTAAGTCTGGATCCAGCCCATAATAAGTACCACCTTTGGAACTTTTAAAATGTGTCAGTCAGTAATGAACACACCTGTGCTCCACGGAGACCTGGAAATCATACACTGTGGGACCAGGGTTGGGAAACACTGGTATATGGGGTCACCTCAGTAATTCAGGCTCAGGTATATGGGGTTACATGAGCAATGCAGGGTTTGGGTGTCAGTGTATAAGGGGTCACATCAGTAGAGCCCAGCTCAGGTGTCAGTGTCTGGGGTCATATTAGTACACACCTCCCAACATTTGAGAATTGGAAAGAGGGACAAAATTTAGCGACATGGTAGAGGGGGTGTGTCTTGTACCTCCCAGTGGGCGTGTCTGGGGAAAGTGGGTGTGTCTTGCGCCACAGCTGGTCTAGTGCCTGCCCCTTTTAGTAATTCAGCCATCCATTTGTCTGCCACTTATTATTTCTCCAAACAGACATATGTCCGCCTCCATATGCTT